>CM038141.1:9662254-9828382 GCA_021437245.1 Aegilops speltoides | reverse complement strand
ATGTACAAAGCCTCTTTTACATTTTTTGGAGCCACTGTGCTCCCTGGTCCATGTCTTTGTGGTAGAGTCATAGAAATGATCGCCCCAAAGCCTCTTTGCAAATTTAGTTTCATCCACTCCAAACTGCAAGGCATACTTCTTAGCAAAGCCTGTAAGAGTAAATGCCCAGCCATGTAAACCAGAAGCGAAGGCCACAGTTCCATTCTGAGGGTTGACTTGGACATTACCAACACGGTCAGCATCACATGTTGCCATAATGGCATTGGAATTTTCAATGACATTAGACAGAATCTGGTAGGCTTCTTCACCTGTAAATTCAGGTTTCACACCTTCAACTTGAAGCTCGGAGAATAACTTATCCATCTTGTTCAGACAAAGAACAGGTTTAACCATCTCAGTAAGGGCTTCACGGAGTACAGTTTCAGTTTGTACACAGACACCCTCGATAGCATCAATTACCAACACAGCACCATCAGTAACACGAAGAGCAGTTGTGACTTCCGAAGAAAAATCGACATGCCCAGGTGAATCAATAAGGTTTACCAGGTATTTGTTCCCGTCTCTTTCACCTCTGTAACCCTTGAGCCACTCATTGTTCATCTCATACAAAAGAGAAGTGCCTGTGGATCTGATGGAAATACCAGGCTCTCCTGCATCCGCATGAGTACCAGCCATGGGAACTTCAACATCACCTTCATGTGTAATAATCCCAGCAGCTGCCACAAGAGATTTTGTAAGGGTAGACTTGCCTGTGATGAGTAAATAAATTGCATCAGTGCACCTATTGAGTATTGAACTAGAAACACAACATCAGAATTGCACCGTTAGAGGCCATTATCAGAAAGACAGCACATACATCCCGAGAAATTTCAGGGATTAATAAGCAGATAAAAAAGGGAAAAACAAAGAGTTAACAAAATGGCTTGACAAACATATATAACCTAAAGGAACTAAATTGCACAATGTCGCATACTTGTATACCTTATGGCAGAAGAAAATAGCTCACATATTATCAACACAAGCGGTAGAACACCTAGCCAGAAATTCTATGTGAAGAAAACTTGAGTATGCTACCACATACCATGGTTCACATGAGCAATAACAGACACGTTACGAATATTCTTCTTCTTGTCCATCATTTCTCGGAGCTCTACTGCTGTGAAACCCACCATTGTGACTGCTTCTGAATACCACCTTGAATATAAATGCACGTTTCGAAAGGTGCAAAGTAGTTAGAAATGATTGACAATCCAGTAATAGGAGGAAAAAACGTAAATAAAAAGCTCCGGAAATGTATAAGACCAAGACCAATACCAATACCAACCAACAAAAAGGTTCCTGGATTTGTTGAACTCCAGTAATATCAGATATTCTCGGTCGTTATCAGTCATTAACAAAGGCAACATATCCAGTACAATCACACTTTATGCTGTGATTAATCACTTATTGCCGGCCATCTTCACTTTAGGCATTAAACTAACACTCAAAAAGATGATACTCTCAAAGTACCCTATACGTGTGCACGAAAATAAAAGGTGTCTTTTTCTACGTTATCAGACAGATATTCACAGTAATGATGCTCTCCAAGGATATCATGAAATCGATATTCCAGTAAGATGATACGTCATCAGTCAGATATTCCAGTAATGATACTCGCCAAGGAAATTGTAAACGTCCTGATAATCAACTTAGTACTTGCAACAATGAGGAACCTTTGGGGCTTTGGTACACTGGACATCAATAAAAGGCGCCTTTTGTCTAAAGAAAAAAGAAAGAAGAAACTAACAACGAGCGAGGACCATCAATTTGACCACCAATTTCGGCATGTTCGATAAGCTAGCACGTACAATATTCCTCAGGAGAAATGCAATTTGACCATCAATTGGTGGAACCATAATACTACCACTACTACTCATGAGTTGCAACAAATTTGGAAGCGGTTCTTAAAAAAAAAAAAAAAAAAAATTGGAAGGCAGACAGGATTCTTCCTCACCTTATGTGGCTTCAGAGCCGAAAGACCAGCGTGGCCCCTGCTGCTGTCCTGCACGGCGCGGCACCGTCCCCTGCCCGCCGCGTTCGAACCCTAGAGGCGATCAGTCGAGATGTCGCCGTGCCTTTGCGCCGCTTGCTGGAGAAGGCTAGCCCAACCGCCGAACCCTAGAGGCGACCAGTGAGTGAGAGATCGCGGTGCCTGTGCTTGCTCAGCGACCCCCTCGGCGGCGGCGGCGGAGGAGGAGGAGGAGGCGGGGGTGCTTGTGCGAACTGCAAAGAGAACTCCCCCTCGAGCCAATCGATCCTACTTGTACCAACAAGGCTACACCCCGTTCACTGACATTGCAGGCCCACAGGGAAGAGGGAATCTCGGCAGTGAGACGGACGCCGTGCAGCGGATAGGCACGACGAGGAGCTAAGGGCTCCTTTGATTCAAAGAAATTTTATAGGATTATTGGAGGATTGAAATCCTTAGGATTTTTTCCTTGTTGGTCCTTTGATTCATAGGATTGAATCCCACAGGAATTTTTTCTGTGGAATCTTTTGTACTACATTTCATAGGAAATTTAACATCCACTCCAACCTCTTCTTACAATTACTTTATTTTTCGTGTGCCATCAAACACTCATTGCTAATCCTATGGGATTCAATTGGGCATGTCACTTCAATCCTATACTTTTCCTATTCCTACATTTTCAAAATCCTACGAATAACAGAGGCCCTAAATGGAGAGAGAGAGAGAGTAGCGCGCCAGTTGGCGTTCGACACGTATCGCCAAAGGCTTCCGTGTTCTCTTTGCATCTGTGCTAATCTCAGCCCTTGAATTTTGAAACAAGGAGGTAGATGTCACCAAATTCCCACGGACAGAGCCATTTCCAGCGAATCTTTCAAAAAAAAGGGATGAAATTATATATGGTTTTGGTGCACTTTTTTATTATTTTTATGGACTAACGTATTTATCTAGTGCCCGGCGTCAGTTGTTGTTTTCTATTTGTTTTTGTTTTTTACAGAGAATCCATACCTCCAAAGGTCCAAACACAGCGGAACTTTTTTATGTTTTTTTTAACATAAGACCCCCGAAGCTTCAGAGGAGGAACAACAGAGCCACAAGGCACCCCGGTGCGCCCTGGGGGGTAGGGAGTGTCGTCCTGCCTTGTGGGCCCCTCGCAACTCCTTTTGACGTGATTCCAACACTGGAAAATTCTATAGATTGAGAAAACACCCAGAAAGAACCCTAAAACTTTTACTCCACCGCCACAAGCCTCTATTTCAAAGCGACCTCATCTGGAGGCCTTTTTCGGCGCCTTGCCGGAGGGGGGAAGCCGTCACCGGAGGTCGTCTTCATCATCCCATCTGCCTCCATGACGAGGAGGGAGTAGTTAATCTTCGGGGCCAAGTGTGTGGACCAATAGCTATGTGTTTGATCTCTCTCCCTCGTGATCTTGATAGGGCACGATCTTGATGTACCATGATCTTTGTTAATATAGTTGGGTCCCTCTCTATATTTGTTGTGAAGAATTGAGTCCTGCTCTTTGAAGTTCTGTATGTTGGATTGAATATTTTGGATCTGAGATTGTTTGATGCATGTCGAATAATTAACTTGCATATACTCATGGTGACATCGCGGTGTCAAAGTGACATTAGAGTTGATTGATGCGTATCATATGGTGTTATCGTAGTGCGATCTCTAGGTCTATTCGTGGCACTTAGGGGTGGCTCGGTCTATTGATTGGAAATATAACTTTGAGGTGGTTTTGCTACCTAGAACAATTTCATCTTATGTTCTCCAATATAGACAGGAACTTTGGAGTGATTCTTTATCGCACATTGAGGGATTGTCTTGCGATTCAATTATGTTAGGGATGTCGAGATATTGCACTAGTGAAAGTATGAACACTAGGTCTTGTTTTCAAGCATTGCAATATCATTTGTGCTCACTTTTATCACTTGCTAGTTGCTACATTGATGTTTTAATTATTTCATGCACATGCACATGACTTGTGAAATATAGTCATCAATCGAGTCGTATACTAGTTAAGGATGTGTGTCTGCATAACCTTATCAACTAGGGACCATTAGAACGATCATCATACAATACATAGTTTCACATACTTATTGATATATACCATTGATGATGTTCAAGGACAATACAAAAGACTCATGAATACATAAGGAAATATCATCATCACATGATTGCCTCTATGGCATATCTCCAACAGAAAGTGCTATGCTAGTTCCTTATGTTGCAGATCATGAACTTTGTAAGATCAATTCCTTGTAATGTTGAACCCACCAGTCTATCTTTAAGACTGCTTTTAAGTTTCATTTTGTGCAAATTGTCACTCTCTATGTTAATGTTTAGTTGCCTGGTCAATGCTAGTAAAACAAATTGCTACCAAATTATAGGCAAACAAACAAAATGTTGCCAAAATTCATTTCCATTCAAACAAATACATGTCATATACAATTGGATACATCAAGCAAGCACTACACTTTATTCATTCTCATTTCCTACTACAGGATCACTTCTTAAAAACTACATGCACTATTATTGCAACCAATACAACAAACTGAAGGAAATATGTCCTAGAGGTGATACGTCTCCAACGTATCTATAATTTTTGATTGTTCCATGCTATTATATTATCCATCTTAGATGTTTTATATGCATTTATATGTTATTTTATATGATTTTTGGGACTAACCTATTAACCTAGAGCCCAGTGCCAGTTTCTGTTTTTTCCTTATTTTTGAGTACCGCAGAAAAGGAAAATCAAACGGAGTCTAATTGACCTGAAATTTGAAGGAGATTATTTTTAGACCATAAGAAGCCCACGGAGCATCGGAGATGGACCAGAGGAGTCCCGAGGCCACCACGAGGGTGGGGGGCGCCCTACCCCCCTGGGCGCGCCCCCTACCTCGTGGCCGCCTCGGAGACCCCCCTAACTTGTTCCCGACGCCAAAACCTCTTATATATACAGAAACCCCCAGAACATAACCTAGATCAGGAGTTCCGCCGCCGCAAGCCTCTATAGCCACCGAAAACCAATCTAGACCCGTTCCCGCACCCTGCCGAGGGGGGGGGAATCCCTCTTCGGTGGCCATCTTCATCATCCCAGCGATCTCCATGATGAGGAGGGAGTAGTTCGCCCTCGGGGCTGAGGGTATGTACTAGTAGCTATGTGTTTGATCTCTCTCTCTCTCTCTCTCTCTCTCTCTCTCGTGTTCTTGATTTGACACGATCTTGATGTATCGGGAGCTTTTCTATTATAGTTGGATCTTATGATGTTTCTCCCCCTCTACTCTCTTGTAATGGATTGAGTTTTCCCTTTGAAGTTATCTTATCGGATTGAGTCTTTAAGGATTTGAGAACACTTGATATATGTCTTGCATGTGCTTATCTGTGGTGTGATAACCCACAAGTGTAGGGGATCGCAACAGCTTTCGAGGGTAAAGTATTCAACCCAAATTTATTGATTCGACACAAGGGGAACCAAAGAATATTCTTAAGTATTAGCAGTTGAGTTGTCAATTCAACCACACCTGGATAACTTAGTATCTGCAGCAAAGTATTTAGTAGCAAAGTAGTATGATAATAAAGGTAGGCAAAAGTAAAGATAATAGTTTTGTAGTGATTGTAACAGTAGCAACGGAAAAGTAAATAAGCGAAGGAAAATATATGAACAGCTCGTAGGCATTGGATCAGTGATGGATAATTATGTCGGATGCGATTCCTCGTGTAATAGCTATAACATAGGGTGACACAGAACTAGCTCCATCAATGTAATGTAGGCATGTATTCCGAATGTAGTCATACGTGCTTATGGAAAAGAACTTGCATGACATCTTTTGTCCTACCCTCCCGTGGCAGCGGGGTCCTAACGGAAACTAAGGGATATTAAGGCCTCCTTTTAATAGAGAACCGGAACAAAGCATTAGCACTTAGTGAATACATGAACTCCTCAAACTATGGTCATCACCGAGAAGTATCCCGATTATTGTCACTTCGGGGTTGTCGGATCATAACACATAATGGGTGACTATAGACTTGCAAGATAGGATCAAGAAGACACATATATTCATGAAAACATAATAGGTTCAGATATGAAATCATGGCACTCGGGCCCTAGTGACAAGCATTAAGCATAGCAAAGTTATAGCAACATCAATCTCAGAACATAGTGGATATTAGGGATCAAACCCTAACAAAACTAACTTGATTACATGGTAAATCTCATCCAACCCATCACCGTCCAGCAAGACTACGACGGAATTACGCACGGCAGTGAGCATCATGAAATTGGTGATGGAGGATGATGATGACGACGATGACGAATCCCCCTCTCTGGAGCCCCGAACGGACTCCATATCAGCCCTCCCGAGAGAGATTAGGGCTTGGCGGCGGCTCCGTATCGTAAAACGCAATGAAACTTTCTCTCTGATTTTTTTCTCCGCAAAACGGAATATATAGAGTTGGAGTTGAGGTCGGTGGAGCCTCAGGGAGCCCACGAGATAGGGGGCGTTGAGGGAGTCCTGGATTAGGGGGTATCCGGACAGCCGGACTATATACTTTGTCCGGACTGTTGGAGCGTGAAGATACAAGACTCAAGACTCCGTCCCGTGTCCGGATGGGACGCTTCTTTGCGTGGAAGGCAAGCTTGGCGATCCGGATATTATATTTCCTTCTTTGTAACCGACTCCATGTAAACCCTAGCCCTCTCTGGTGTCTATATAAACCGGAGAGTTTGGTCCTTAGAGGGACGATCACAATCATAATCATCATAGGCTAGCTTCTAGCGTTTAGCCTCTACGATCTCGTGGTAGATCAACTCTTGTACTACTCATATCATCAATATCAATCAAGCAGGAAGTAGGGTTTTACCTCCATCGAGAGGGCCCGAACCTGGGTAAACATTGTGTCCCTTGTCTCCTGTTACCATTAGCCTAAGACGCACAGATCGGGACCCCCTACCCGAGATCCGCCGGTTTTGACACCGACATTGGTGCTTTCATTGAGAGTTACTCTGTGTCGTCGCTGCAAGGCTCGATGGCTCCTTCAATCATCATCAACAACACGGTCCAGGGTGAGACTTTTCTCCCCAGACAGATCTTTGTGTTCGGGCGGCCAAGATGCGGGCCAATTAAGCAGCCAACTGGAGCAGATCGACAGCTCGCCTGCCAGCCGTGTCGGTTCGAAACCTGAACTACACATTCGATATCCACGGAGACTTGATCTTCAACGGGTTCGGGCCTGCGCCAGGAGCACCGGACAATCACGATGAGCACGGCTTAGACCTGTTGTCGGACAACGCTCGGGATATCACCCCTGCAGTAGCCCCGGACCTAAATCCGGAGCAGATTGCGTTGCCCAAGGACGGGTGGATGGACCCCGTCCCGCAGGCCGCACACTCATCGGCGATAGAGCCGAACACAGGCCTCACCCCTAAACAAGCATGTGACGCCGGACCCCCGGACTCGTATCCGGCTGTAGGTTCCAGTCCGCGCGCTCCCAAGCCCGCCGAACCTGGTTGGGCTCCGGTAATGGAGTTCACCGCCGCGGATATCTTCCAACACTCGCCCCTTGGCAACGTGCTGAACTCGTTAGAAGTCTCCCTCTTTGTCAGGAGACTCATGGCCGAACTATGTCCGGCTCGAGTGGGAAGCAGGCGACGAAGGAATTCGTTGCCCACCCACCACCCACTTCATTGCCACTGTCGATGATGTATCAGACGTGCTTGACTTCGACTCCAAAGACATCGACGGTATGGACGACGATGCAGGAGAAGATTCAGAATCACTGGGGCGCTGGACTACCACCTCGTCATACGATATATACATGGTGGATACGCCTAAGGAGGACGACGGCAACAATCCGGAAGATAAAACTCCCGGGCAAAAGCCAAAACGACGGTGCAGACGCTGCTCCAAGTCCAGCAACAGTAAAAATAGCGACAAGAGCGCCAGAAAGATCGACACCCCAGTCAACTCCGAAGGCAACAACGACCATATGGTCCCAGCAATGGAGCAGGATGAGCCAGGTCACACCGAACACAGCTTGGAGCAGACGCCCGATCACAATGATTCCGAGGGAAGAATTAATCAAACCGCCCCGGGACAAGAACATAGTCCGGATGACGATGCATTCATCATCCCGGAAACACACTTGGAACGAGAAAACCTCCACAGAAGGCTTATGGCCACTTCGAGAAGTCTAGAGAAGGAGAAGCAACGGCTAAAGGCCGCACAGGAAACGCTCAATCGCAGATGGAATAAAGTGCTAGACACTGAAGAAAAGTATGGCGACGATCGCCATACAAAGAGCTACCCAAAACGCAAGCTGCTGCCAGAATTCAACGACGAGGCCGTTCCACCAAAGAATAACACGGCCAGGAGGCCGGACAAACCACTTCATAACCACAACAGAACAGCTACCGACGCCGCACACGATTTACGCGAGCTCCTAGATAAGAAAGCCGGCGCAGCTAGGTCCATCTACGGATCTAAAGGACACACCCCAGCGCAGGACTATGGTCACCAAAACGATTACACCAATCGGATACCTGTTCGGAATCAACACCGTACACAACAACAGCCGACGACATGCCACATCACGTCTAGATACAGAGGGGCTACTCACCCCCTATGCTTCGCCGAAGAAGTACTGGACCATGAATTTCCATAGGGTTTTAAACCTGTGAACATAGAGGCATATGACGGAACAACGGACCTAGGGGTTTGGATCGAGGATTTTATCCTGCATATACACATAGCTCGTGGGGATGACCTCCACACCATCAAATACCTTCCCCTCAAGTTGAAGGGGCCAGCTCGACACTGGTTGAAAAGCTTCCCTGAAAATTCAATTGGAAGTTGGGAGGAACTCGAGGACGCTTTCAGGGCCAATTTTCAAGGGACCTATGTCCGGCCTCCGGATGGGGACGATTTAAGTCACATAATCCAACAGCCCGGAGAATCCGCCCGCAAGCTTTGGAATAGATTCCTCACTAAGAAGAATCAAACTGTCGATTGTCCGGATGCCGAAGCCTTAGTGGCCTTCAAACAAAGCATCCGAGACGAGTGGCTCGCTAGACACCTCGGCTAAGAAAAGCCAAGGACAATGGCAGCCTTAACAAGTCTTATGACCCACTTTTGCGCGGGTGAAGATAGCTGGTTGGCCCGTAAAGGCACCAGCGACCCAAGCACATCCGAAATAAGGGATGGCAATGGGAAGCCACGGCGCAATAAAAACAAACGTCAAAACAAGGAAGAGAGCCCGTACAACACAATGGTCA
Organism: Aegilops speltoides; assembly: GCA_021437245.1. NCBI lineage: Eukaryota > Viridiplantae > Streptophyta > Magnoliopsida > Poales > Poaceae > Aegilops > Aegilops speltoides. The sequence goes on along the minus strand of CM038141.1, from coordinate 9,819,098 downwards.
ATGCCGGATTCAGGGGCTCTCGACCCGGTCAGCAAAAGAAGCCATTTAAAGGTAGCAAAGAGGGACTGTTCGGTCTGAACAGAGTCCTGGACAGATTGTGCCAAATTCATGGCACCCCCGACAAACCTGCAAACCACACTCACAGATAGTGTTGGGTCTTCAAGCAGGCCGGCAAATTAAACGTGAACACAAGGGAAGGAAAACACCAAGTGAGGACGAGGATGAACCTCGCCAGCCGAACACTGGGGGACAGAAAAAATTCCCACCAGAGGTAAAAACAGTAAACATGATCCACGCGACTCACACACCCACGAGAAGGCGCGAATGCAAGACTCGAGCGCGACACGCTGTAAGGCCCGTCGCCCCCAAACTTAACCTCTGGTCGGCCTGCCCGATCACCTTCGATCACAGGGACTGCCCGACTAGTATGCGGCATGGAGGATCAGCTGCCTTGGTGCTCGACCCAATAATCGACGGACACCATCTCACTCGCGTCATCATGGAAGGCGGCAGTAGTCTCAATTTAATATACCAGGACACTGTCCGCAGGATGGGGATAGACCCATCCAGAATCAGACAAAGCAACACCGCCTTTGAAGGGGTGATACCAGGCGCTGAAGCCCACGGCATGGGCTCTAGCATACTGGAGGTAACATTCGGTTCCCTCGGCAACTCCAGAAGCAAAGAACTACTCTTCACCATCGCCCCCTCCAAAGCGGCTATCACGCATTACTCGGGAGAACGGCATTCGACCGCTTTAACGTAGTACCGCATTACGCCTACCTCACACACAAGATGCTCGGTCCACGCGGCGTCATCACCATTAACGGAAACACAGAGCGCTCCTCACGTGCGGAGGAATATGTGACGACTCTAGCAGTCGGGCTCTAAGCGGCCTCCAATACTAGAAAGCATGGTTGGTCGTTAAGACCACGGACACGGCTAGACGAGTCCGGCAGCCCGGATAAACCTGAGCTAGGGCACCATGTACGTAATCCTATAGAGGACACCAGGGGCTATAGATATTTAATACAGTCCCACTGTTGGCTTGACCTTATTAACAGGCCAATGTCTTACACTTTTACTATCCATCGCACACTTATGTTATACTCTTCTACATGAGTTTTTCTTTTTACAGACACCATTCGTGCGATAACCTTCCAGGACACGGCACAACGGAGACAAAGGCGCAGACGTGCAGCAGGGCCCCGCTCAAAGGTTTCTCTTTAGATTAAGCCCCTGTGTAAACCTTTTTTATTGTCTCTTGTTGTTTCCACATCCCATGGGTACTATACCCACAGAGGGTACTGCCGTTATTGGCATCTCGCCACGACAGACTAATGCACGTACTTGGAACTACAGGGTTCATAATGAAAGGGCATTCTTCAGCCCATTTTATGTTCCAAAGTCCGAATACCTTCGGGAGTGTTCGGCGTCACGAGTTTGGCCTTATATGCATCAGCTCCAAATCATGTCTTTGGTCAAATTCTGGGATTGCCCGGCTCCTGGGTTTGCCACCTTACGTTCCGTTCTTATCGGCTAAGGCGGCCAAAGGAGAACTATTGTGATTGTGCCCTTGTTATTCCGGACGAGCACCTCAGTAGAAAAAGCCGAAAACTGACTGTCATAATACAGCAAGAGACTGTTCAACCACTCGAAAACTTACCGGAATCTTTAGGATTCCTCCGCATTAACGAAGGACCGTTCCCCGGTCATGTAGCCCCACCGTCAAACTCCTATGGCTAAGTGAAAGTGTTACAGCTATATAGTCCGGTTGCCTAGTTCGACGTGCGATCACCTCCTTAACGGACCAAGACGTTGGATCAAGTGTGATTACGCATATTTTTCGAACACCCCCGCATTTTAGGCGTGGGGGCTGAAGCCAACGACTGCTAACTTTCAGATTACACATATACATAAAAACGGTCGCACAGGAGGCACAATAATACTTTCGGGCACAAAGTATAAATATAGCCTCATAATCAAAATGACATTGTTTTTACAATGACACGATTTGTCACTCGAACATGACATTCTTCGAGCACAGAGCCTCTATCTAACGAGCACCTTCTGTTACCTGCCCCAAGTAGTGCTCGGCCGGATCCTGGCCTCCTGCCGGATTCTGGGTCGCAATGATGGTGGCCTCCATATCTGTCCAATATGTTTTAACACGGGCAAGTGCCATCCGTGCACCTTCTATACACGCCGACCTCCTCATGGCATCGATCTGAGATACGACACCGAGGAATTGTTGCACCAAACCAAAATGACTGTCCGGCTTAGGACCCTTCGGCCTGTTAGGGAACGTAGCAGAAATTCAAAATTTTCCTACGTGTCACCAAGATCTATCTATGGAGAAACCAGCAACGAGGGGAAGGAGAGTGCATCTACATACCCTTGTAGATCGCTAAGCGGAAGCGTTCAAGAGAACGGGGTTGAAGGAGTCGTACTCGCCGTGATCCAAATCACTGGAGATCCTAGTGCCGAACGGACGGCACCTCCGCGTTCAACACACGTACAGCCCGGTGACGTCTCCCATGCCTTGATCTAGCAAGGTGAGAGGGAGAGGTTGGGGAAGACTCCATCCAGCAGCAGCACGACGGCGTGGTGGTGGAGGAGCGTGGCAATCCTGCAGGCCTCGCCAAGCACCGCGGGAGAGGAGGAGTACTTGGGAGGGAGGGCTGCGCCGAGAACTTGTGGTGCGGCTGCCCTCCCACCCCCACATATATAGGGGCAGGAGAGGGCGGCCCCTCGGATCCAATCTGAGGAGGGGCGGCGGCCAGGGGGGAGGAGTGCCTCCCAAGTCAAGTGGAGGCCCTCCCCTTAGGGTTTTCCTCTCCCATGCGCATGGGCCTTGGGGGGCTGGTGCCCTGGCCCATTAAGGCTAGGCGCCCCTACAGCCCATGCTACTGTATTGGACGTGGTGGAACAGTTTCCGGACCTCCGGACCCTCCGAATCCTCCGAACCTTCCGAAGCTTCGGTACAATACCAAAAACCCGAACTTTTTCCTAACCCGAGCAACAACTTTCCATATATAAATCTTTACCTCCGGACCATTCCGAACTCCTCGTGACGTCCGGGATCTCATCCGGACTCAACAACATTCGGTAACCACATACAAACTTCCTTTATAACCCTAGCGCCATCGAACCTTAGTGTGTAGACCCTACGGGTTCGGAGACATGTAGACATGACCGAGACGTTCTCCGGTCAATAACCAACAGCGGGATCTGGATACCCATGTTGGCTCCCACATGTTCCACGATGATCTCATCAGATGAACCACGATGTCAAGGACTCAATCGATCCCGTATACAATTCCCTTTGTCCAACGGTATTGTACTTGCCCGAGGTTCGATCGTCGACATCCCGATACCTTGTTCAATCTCGTTACCGGCAAGTCTCTTTACTCGTTCCGTAACACATCATCCCGTGATCAACCCCTTGGTCACATTGCGCACATTATGATGATGTCCTACCGAGTGGGCCCAGAGATACCTCTCCGTTTACACGGAGTGACAAATCCCAGTCTCGATTCGTGCCAACCCAACAGACACTTTCGGAGATACCTGTAGTGCACCTTTATAGCCACCCAGTTACGTTGTGACGTTTGGTACACCCAAAGCATTCCTACGGTATCCGGGAGTTGCACAATCTCATGGTCTAAGGAAAAGATACTTGACATTAGAAAAGCTTTAGCATACGAACTACGATCTTTGTGCTAGGCTTAGGATTGGGTCTTGTCCATCACATCATTCTCCTAATGATGTGATCCCGTTATCAATGACATCCAATGTCCATGGTCAGGAAACCATAACCATCTATTGATCAATGAGCTAGTCAACTAGAGGCTTACTAGGGACATGGTGTTGTCTATGTATCCACACATGTATCTGAGTTTCCTATCAATACAACTATAGCATGGACAATAAACGATTATCATGAACAAGAAAATATAATAATAACTAATTTATTATTGCCTCTAGGACATATTTCCAACAGTCTCCCACTTGCACTAGAGTCAATAATCTAGTTCACATCGCCATGTGATTAACACTCACAGGTCACATCGCCATGTGACCAACATCCAAAGAGTTTACTAGTGTCACTAAACTATTTCACATCATCATGTGATTAAGACTCAATGAGTTCTGGGGTTTGACCATGTTTTGCTTGCAAGAGAGGTTTTAGTCAACGGGTCTGCAACATTCAGATCCGTATGTACTTCGCAAATCTCTAGGTCATATTGTAAATGCTTCTTCCACGCTCCACTTGGAGCTATTGCAAATGGTTGCTCCACTATACGTATCCGGTTTGCTACTCAGAGTCACTCGGATAGGTGTTAAATCTTGCATCGACGTAACCCTTTACGCCGAACTCTTTATCACCTCCATAATCGAGAAACATGTCCTTATTTACTCCAAGGACAATTTTGACCGCTGTCCAATGATCCATTCCTAGATCATTCTTGTACCCTTGAGTGACTCATGGCAAGGCACACTTCGAAGGCGGTACACAAGATAGCATACTATAGAGCCTACGTCTCGAAACATAGGGACGACCTTCGCCCTTTCTCTTTTCTGCTGTGGTCGAGCTTTAAGTCTTAACTTCATACCTTACAACTCAGGCAAGAACTCCTTCTTTGACTGATCCATCTTGAACACCTTCAAGATCATGTCAAGGTATGTGCTCATTTGAAAGTACCATTAAGCATTTTTGATCTATCCTCATAGATCTTGATGCTCAACGTTCAAGCAGCTTAATCCAGGTTTTCCCTTGAAAAACACTTTCAAATAACCCTATATGCTTTCCAGAAATTCTACATCATTTCTGATCAACAATATGTCAACAACATATACTCATCAGAAATTCTATAGTGCTCCCACTCACTTCTTTGGAAATACAAGTTTCTCAGAAATTTGTATAAACCCAAAATCTTTGATCATCTTATCAAAGTACATATTCCAACTCCGAGATGCTTACTCCAGTCCTTAGAAGGATCGGTGGAGCTAGCATACCTTTTAGCATCCTTAGGATCGACAAAACCTTTCTGATTGTATCACATACAACCTTTCCTTACGAAAACTGGTAAGGAAACTCGTAACAAAAATAAATCGACATTTCGGCAAAACATAGGCAACTCAAAAGCACAATTTGGCGTCAACTCATGCCACACACACAATTTCCATCATATTGCCCAATTATCATATCACACACACATAAACATATTTCCATTTGGCAAAAGCATGAAATTTTAATCACCTCTATCTCGAGATCGAGCACACACGGCGGAGATGATGATGTAGGGAGATCAAAAGTGCACAAAGTTCTTCTTGACAAAGATAGATCTAGTTAGGGGGCAAATAAGTCACTTAACTAAATGCTACATCTACCTAGCTAGCTAATTTGGGAGGAGACAACTTCAACTAGTGGAGGGGGAAGGAAAAAGAGAAAGGAGATGCATTAATGGAGGTGGTGTAGTTAGCTAGGAGTAATGAAGAGAGAGAAAGGTAGGTAGAAGAGGGAGAGTAATGGGGGAAGAAGTATTGAGGAAGAAGAAGAGTGAGAGAGGGAGGATGTGGGAGGTAGGGGAAAGGGAAGAGAGGAGATGGGGGAGGGCAGGATGGGTGGGGAAAAAGGTGGTGGTGTGTTGCATCTTAGCAGTAGCGCGCGCGGGGGGGGGACGCGCTACTGATAAGAGCATAGCAGCAGCGCTCTTTCCCCACACGCGCTACTGCTAAGCGGGGCCAACCGTGTGCCCAATTTCAAAATTAGCAGTAGCGACCTGAGTAAAAAGCACGCTACTACTATTGCGTTAGCAGGAGCATGTGTGGTGACACGGCGCTGCTGCTAAACTTAGGTTGGTGGGTACTGTCGGCCGATATTTGTAGCAGCGCGGTTTGTACAGCACGCGCTATTGCTAAATATGTATCAGTAGCGGGCTTTGCTTACCCGCGCTACTGCTAATTAGCAGTAGCGCTTCTTTTTGTGCCGCGCTGCTGCTAAGATTTTATGTATAAGGTTTTCCCTAGTAGTGCAGAACCGCTTGTTGCAACCCGTGACCAGATCCGATCCACGGCCGCCACCACGGGCACGCAGCTGCCACGCCGTCGCCGTCGCCCACCATGCCGCCGCTCGCACGTCGCCGTTGGGAGCCACCACCGTCGCACCGCCAGGCCCTGCGCACGCCTGACGCCGCCGCCGGAACAAGCCACCCCGCACCGAACACCCCCGAGCGGCGGAGAGAGAGGGGCCCCGCCACCAGCCACGGCGAGGGGCTTTGCCCCGGCGGCTGCGGCCGGCGACGAGGGCGGGGGAGGGTGGGGAGGAGGGGGGAGCCGCGCCGCCGCCCGAGTCGCACACGGGAGGACGACGCGGGGGCTAGGTCTCGGGACGGTTCAGAATATCATTTTGAAATTAGAAAATTAAATTTCACCTATAATATTCTTATTTCACTTACTGAGTTACTCAAGAGAAAGCTATCATCTCACAATTTGTTCAAGTTATTATCAGCGATTCCTGTTGTCAAGTGATATACATATATGGACCAAATCGAATCAAATCCAAATAAATAAATGCAGATTCACTGTTCACTGCTAAACAATTGTGTTTCGGCTCCTTTCCTTCTACCCTGCCCCTCCAGTAGCTTTTCACTTGGCGACTCAACATTTGTGTAGGAAGATTCGAATCTTCTAGAAGCATGCACTTCTTTTGTTTTGAAATTTACATGGAAGATTATTATAGAAGACCTGTATATAACAACAACAAAAATCGCAAATATGTCTAAAACTAAGGAGTACAACATGCATGAACAAAATGCTTCAGGTGTTGTACAGCCCACCAATAAAAGAAGTCTGCTATTCAAACACACACGTACAGAGTTTTTTATTTAAATTCAGCAACTTTTGAAGTACAAAAAATTGGTAGATAACGTAATCCCCTTCCCTTAGCCTCCTCATTCGCGTTCTAATGAAAATTTCTTTTCATTTTGTCCGTTCTCTTGGTTGTCCATTTGCTTGGAGCAAAAATAGCGAGGAAATAAGTGGCAGTGGCCGTGAGGAAAGCATTAATCAAGTCAATCTCCCAGCTCTAGCGAGGAAATAAGTATATATAGGAGGAAGAAATAGGTCGGTGGACGCCCGAGGGGTCCACGAGATAGGGGGGCACACCCTCCACCCTCGTGGTTTCCTTGATTGCTTCTTGACTTGCACTCCAAGTCCTCTGGATCACGTTTGTTCCAAAAATATTGCTCCCGAAGGTTTCATTCCGTTTGGACTCCGTTTGGTATTCCTTTTCTTCGAAACACTAAAATAGGCAAAAAAACAGCAATACGGGCTCGGCCTCCGGTTAGTAGGTTAGTCCCAAAAATGATATAAAAGTGTAAAGTAAAGCCCATAAACATCCAAAACGGGTAATATAAGCGTTGGAGACGTATCAAGCATCCCCAAGCTTAATTCCTGCTCGTCCTCAAGTAGGTAAATGATAAAAACATAATTTTTGATGTGGAATGCTACCTAGCATAATTCTCAATGTAATTTTCTTTATCGCGGCATGATGTTCAGATCCAAATGATTCAAAATAAAAGTTCATATTGACAAAAGAAATAGTAATACTTCAAGCATACTAATCAAAGCAATCATGTCTTCTCAAAATAACATGGCTAAAGAAAGTTCATCCCTACAAAATCATATAGTTAGGCTATGCTTCATTTTCATCACACAAAAATGCTCCCATCTTATACACCCCCGACGATAAGCCAAACAATTGTTTCGTACTTCAACAATCTCAAACTTTTTCAACTTTCACGCAATACATGAGCGTGAGCCATGGATATAGCACTATGGGTGGAATAGAATATGATGATGGAGGTTGTGTGGAGAAGACAAAAACGGAGAAAGTCTCACATTGACGAGGATAATCAACGAGCTATGGAGATGCCCATCAATTGATGTCAACATGAGGAGTAGGGATTGCCATGCAACGGATGCACTAGAGCTATAAATGTATGAAAGCTTAACAAAAGAAACTAGTGGGTGTGCATACAACTTGCTTGCTCACGAAGACCTAGGGCATTTTGAGGAAGCCCATCGTAGGAATATACAAGCCAAGTTCTATGATGAGAAATTCCCACTAGTATATGAAAGTGACAACATATGAGACTCGCTATATGAAGAACATGGTGCTACTTTGAAGCACAAGTGTGGAAAAAAGATAGTAACATTGCCCCCTTTTTTTGGGCCTTTCTTTTTTTATTTGGCCTTTCTCTTTGGGGGGACAATTCTCTAATAATGATGATCATCACACTTCTATTTATTGACAACTCATGAATTACAACTCAAAACTAGAACAAGATATGACTCTATATGAATGCCTCCGGCGGTGTACCGGGATGGGCAATGAATCAAGAGTGACATGTATGAAAATTTATGCATGGTGGCTTTGCCACAAATGCGATGCCAACTACATGATCATGCAAGGCAATATGATAATGGTAATGTGTGTCATGATGATAAACGGAACTGTGGAAAGTTGCATGGCAATATATCTCAGAATGGCTATGGAAATGCCATAATAGGTAGGTATGGTGGCTGTTTTGAGGAAGATATAAGGAGGTTTATGTGTGATAGAGCGTATCGTATCACGGGGTTTGGATGCACCGGCGAAGTTTGCATCAACTCTCAAGGTGAGAAAGGGCAATGCACGATAACAAAGAGGCTAGCAATGATGGAAGGGTGAGGGTGCGTATAATCCATGGACTCAAAATTAGTCAAAATAACTCATATACTTATTGCAAAAATCTACAAGTCATCAAAAACCAAGCACTACATGCATGCTCCTAGGGGGATAGATTGGTAGGAAAAGACCATCACTCGTCCCCGACCGTCACTCATAAGGATGCACAATCTAAGAACACCTCATGTTTCAAATTTGTTACACAACTTTAACCATACGTGCATGCTATGGGACTTGCTAACTTCAACACGAGCATTCTTTAAATTCATAATCACCCAACTAGCATGACTCTAATATCACTACCTCCATATCTCAAAACAATTATCAAGTATCAAATTGATCATAGCATCCAATTCACTTCCTATGATAGTTTTTATTATAACCAACTTGGATGCCCACCATTCTAGGACCAATTTTATAACCATAGAAAATACCATGCTGTTCTAAGAGACTCTCAAAATAATATAAGTGAAGCATTAGAGACTAACAATTTCTACAAAATTAAGCCACCACCGTGCTCTAAAAGATATAAGTGAAGCACTAGAGCAAAAACTATCTAGCTCAAAAGATATAAGTGAAGCACATAGAGTATTCTAATAAATTCCAATCAAGTGGGTTTCTCCCAAAAGGTGTGTACAACAAGGATGATTGTGGAAAACTAAAAAAAGCAAATACTAATACCATACAAGACGCAAAACAAATATCATGTGGCGAATAAAAATATAGCTCCAAGTAAAGTTACCGATAAATGAAGACGAAAGAGGGGATGCCTTCCGGGGGCATCCCCAAGCTTAGGCTTTTGGTTATTCTTGAATATCTTAGGGTGCCTTGGGCATCCCCAAGCTTAGGATCTTGCCACTCCTTATTCCATAGTCCATCAAATCTTTACCCAAAACTTGAAAATTTCACAACACAAAACTCAACAGGAAATCTCATAAGCTCCGTTAGTGAAAGAAAGAAAAACCACCATATAAGGTACTGTAATGAACTCATTCTTTATATTGGTATTAAACCTACTGTATTTCAACTTTTCTATGGTTCATACCCTTACATACTAGCCATAAATGCATCAAAATAAGCAAACAACACACGAAAAACAGAATCTGTCAAAAACAGAACAGTCTGTAGCAATCTGTAACTCTCGAATACTTCTGGAACTCTAAAAAAATCCTACCAAAATAGCAAGTCCTGGGCAATTTGTCTATTGACCTACATAAAAAAAATCAACGCAAAAGCACGTTTCTGTGAATTACTAAAATTATTTTCGTGCGCGCAAAGTTTCTGCTTTTCAGCAGGATCAAATTAACTATCACCATAGGTTATCCTATAGGTTCTACTTGGCACAAACACTAATTATAACATAAAAACACATCTAAACATAAGGTAGATGCAAAATGTATTACTAAACAGAAACAAAAACAAAAAACACAAATAAAATTTGGTTGCCTCCCAACTAGCGCTATCGTTTAACGCCCCTAGCTAGGCATAAAAGCGAGGATAGATCTAAGTAGTGCCATAATAATAAGATAGATCACGAAAACTCATCTCATATTCTCTACATTCAGCAACAAGTTTTCTTTGAGGCAAGCAAAATTAATCAAAAGGGCTAAATTTAATGGGACAAAAGTCCCCAATATCAATCTCAGAAGGTATGGGTTCCTCCTTTGGCCCTTCATATTGCACAACTAATTCATCATTATAAGCATTCTTTTGGCAGAACTTCGTGAGCCTATACTCAAGAGAGTATCCTAGCTCATTGTTTTGAAGAGCAAAATCATTATTAAATTCGGAAATTCTATCAACTAGGACATTGGTTGGAACCCTTTTTCTAAGGTTTTCATTAAAAGCAACATAGTCCAAAGATTGAAAACGCCTAATTTCCTCTTGATCAAAGACGATCGCCTCTATGGGAGGACGGCCGGCGTCCACCCTATAGTGCGCAAAGATTTCTTTGGCCTCTTTTGTTATAAATCTAAACTCATGTGCCAAAAATATAGTAGCTGCGCGCTTAACAGAAGAATCCTCAATATTAGAAAATTCCAGGAAAATTCTTTGTATGCAAGGATGCATATGCATAAATTGTCTTTCAAGCTCAACTACAAGCATAGCGATAGCATCAGCAAGACTAATAGTTCTATGAAGAATAGAACCACCCATAGAAAGTAAAGCACCGGCACAGATAAAGAAATCTTGAATAACCCCTTTTCCAACAATATTACCGCTACCGATTTGAAACTTTTTAGTATGCAAGATAGGGAGTTCTTCAGCAGGAGCATCAGAATTTTCCATGTTATCGTTATTGTCCATATCGACGATAATCATTCCAATTCCAGACATAATGGCAAACAAAAGCGAGGAGGAAGATGAGGGCAAGCGGAAAAGAGAAGGGCGAATAAAACGACAAGGGTGAAGTAGGGGAGAGGAAAACGAGAGGCAAATGGCAAATAATGTAATGCGAGGGAGATGAGTTTGTGATGGGTACTTGGTGTTTCTTGACTTGAGAGCGAAGACCTCACCGGCAACGGCGCCAGAAATCCTTCTTGCTACGTCTTGAGCTTGCGTTGGTTTTCCTTGAAGAGGAAAGGGTGATGCAGCAATAGTAGCATAAGTATTTCCCTCAATTTTTAAGAACCAAGGTATCAATCCAGTAGGAGGCTCCTCAGAAGTCCCACACACATACACAAAAAAAACAAGAACTCGTAACCAACGTAATAAAGGGGTTGTCAATCCCTTCAGGCCACTTGCAAAAGTGAGATCTGATAGAGATAATATGATAAAATAAATATATTTTTGGTATTTTATAATATAGATTGGAAAAGTAAAGATGCAAATAAAAGTAGATTGAAAGCTTATATGATAAAAGATAGACCCCGGGGCCATAGGTTTCACTAGTGGCTTCTCTCAAGATAGCATAAGTATTACGGTGGGTAAACAAATTACTGTCGAGCAACTGATAGAAAAGAGAATAATTATGAGATTATCTAAGCATGATCATGTATATAGGCATCACGTCCGTGACAAGTAGACCGACTCCTGCCTGCATCTACTACTATTACTCCATACATCGACCGCTATCCAGCATGCATCTAGAGTATTATGTTCATAAAGAATAGAGTAAAGCATTAAGAAAGATGACATGATGTAGAGGGATAAACTCATGCAATATGATATAAACCCCATCTTTTTATCCTCGATGGCAACAATACAATACGTGCCTTGCTGCCCCTGCTGTCATCCTTTGGAAAGGACACCGCAAGATTGAACCCAAAGCTAAGCACTTATCCCATTGCAAGAAAGATCAATCTAGTAGGCCAAACCAAACTGATAATTCGAAGAGACTTGCAAAGATAACTTAATCACACATAAAAGAATTCAGAGGAGATTCAAATATTTCTCATAGATAAACTTGATCATAAACCCAATTCATCAGATCTCGACAAACACACCGCAAAAAGAGTTGCATCGAATAGATCTCCAAAAAGATCAAGGAGAACATGGTATTGAGATTCAAAGACAGAGAAGAAGCCATCTAGCTAATAACTATGGACCCGAAGGTCTATGGTAAACTACTCACAACTCATCAAAGAGGCTATGGTGTTGATGTAGAAGCCGTCCGTGGTTGATTCCCCCTCCGGTGGAGCGCCGGCGAAGGCTCCAAGATGGGATCTCGCGGATACAGAAGGTTACGGTGGTGGAAATAGTTTTTCGTGGTCGCTTTTGATGTTCTCGGGGTACGTGGGTATATTTAGGAGGATGAAGTAGGTCGGTGGATGCCCGAGGGGCCCACGAGATAGGGGGGCGCGCCTAGTAGGGGGGGGGGGTGCGCCCTCCACCCTCGTGGCTTTCTCGAGTGCTTCTTGACTTGCACTCCAAGTCCTCTGGATCACGTTTGTTCCAAAAAGATCGCTCCCGAAGGTTTCATTCCGTTTGGACTCCGTTTGGTATTCCTTTTCTTCGAAACACTAAAATAGGCAAAAAAAACAGCAATACGGGCTCGGCTACCGGTTAGTAGGTTAGTCCCAAAATGATATAAAAGTGTAAAGTAAAGCCCATAAACATCCAAAATAGGTAATATAATAGCATGGAACAATAAAAAATTATAGATACGCTGGAGATGTATCAAAGGGCAAGAAAATAAAGAAAGAGGATTATTGCCCCCCTTCTTGCTTCACCTTAAGTCAGGCTGAGATTGATCTATTCTTTAAGTGCCTTACCGGAGTCAAAGTTAGTTCCGGTTACTGTGGCAAGATAAGCAGATATCTAGACACATACAAGAAAAGGTTCAGCAGGATGAAGTCCCATGACTGTCTTGTGATGATGACGCATATACTACCTGTTGCCCTTAGAGGGATAATGGACAAGCATGTCCGTGACACGCTTATTGGTCTGTGCAACTTTCTCGACGTCATCTCTCGAAAGTCGATCAGTGTGAAGCAGCTCCGAAGGCTATAGGAAGAGATCGTTGTGATAATGAATGACCTTGAGATGTACTTCCCGCCCGCGTTCTTTGATGTGATGGTGCATCTGTGTGTTCATATTTTGGACGACACAATAGACCTGGGGCCGTCATTCCTGCACAACATGATGCCGTTTGAGAGGATGAATGGGATCATCAAAGGATTCATTCGTAACATGTCCCGTCCGGATGGAAGCATCGTCCAGGGCTATGTGACACAAGAGTGCATCTCTTTTTGTGAGTATTTTCTATATGGCGCAGACCAGCCGCCTGGTGTTAGTGTTGGTTTGCCCGTTAATTAACAAGCACGACGGGAGGCCCGAAGGAGAAGGTCACTCCAACGGTCGCAGGGAACTGCACGTGGCATACTCAGATCGATGCAACGACTTTGACAGAGCAAACTTGGTAGTGCTACAACACCTAGATGAGGTAGATCCTTTCGTGGAACTGCACAAAGAAATTATAGCAAAGAAGTATCGTGACCGGGGGGTATGCAGGACGGACGCCAAAGTTACTAGAGAGCACAACTCCACTGTCCTGCATTGGTTCAAATAGCATATTATTGCTAATCCCCCGGAGGAGGGCTCTAAGAACGGATTGCTCATATACGCCATAGCACATGGCCCCTCGCCCAACCTCGTAACCTATCAGGCATACGATATCAACGGATACACGTTCTACATGGAGGCCAATGATATGGACAGTGATGATCAGAACTCAGGGGTGACGATGGAATGCATGACCGGCAGCGACAATGGCGCAACTAAAAGATTTTATGGAAGGGTCGAGGAGATCTGGGAGCTTGACTACTCTGGACTGCACAACACGACGATGTTCTGTGTCAGATGGGCTAAGAATGTCGAAAGAGAAAATCGGAATTTCACTACCATGACTATACCCAACGCCAATAGCGCTACCATGAACGCTATTGCAAAAAACGAGCCATGGGTACACGCTAAGCACGTGACACAATGCTTCTTCATAACCGACCCGCGCAATCCCAACCGTGTTATCGTGGGGAGAGGCAAAAGGAACATCATTGGAGATGGAGTCGCCAACGAGGAAGATTACGATCAATACGGCAACCCAATGAGGGAAGATGACGATGATGATGAAGTATACGTCAAACGAAGAATCAATACTACATTACCTAAGAAAAATCATACTCCATGGAAAAGGCAAAGTCACAATGAGGGGCTCAATTATTCTTCAATGAACAAGTAGGGAAAGAAGCTGACTTAAAAACCAAAACGTCAACGCTAAGGAACCGTATGTTATCGGTCAAATGGTGTAATATATATGTTCCTATTTTGTATACCTACTTAGCCATTATTATGCATGGGTCCAATGATGTAATATATATGTTCCTATTTTGTATACATACTTAACCGTCAAATGATGCAATATATATCGCCTTCCCTTCATTCACTGCTCTCAGAAAAATGGAAAAGAAAAGTGAGAGAAAATAAAGGAAAAGAAAATAGAAGGAAACAAACAGGAAAACTGTTATATAGTTACTGGTTATAGCAGCAGCGCGTTTCCCCAAAACGCGCTACAGCTACAGCTAGTCAAGATAGCAGTAGCGGTTTCTAAGGAAACCGCTATAGCTACCTGGAGTAGCTATAGCGTGTTTCTCCTAAACGCGCTACTGTTATTCCCAATTAACCCCCAAAATCCCCACTCATCTCTTCGTCCCGCCTCTTTACCTCTAAATCCCCACACTCTCTCTTCCCCTGTCGCGCCGCCGAAGCCCTGCACTCGCCGCGCCCCTACGCTCGCCCCCGACTCCGACCCCGACCCCGGCACTCGCCCACGGCCCTGGCCCCGGCACTCGCCCACGGCCCCGGCCCCGACCCCGACCCTGGCTCCGGCCCCGGCGCTCGATCTTGACCCCTCCCAAACTTGGCCGTCGTCGGGCCTGCACCCTCTGTAAGCCCCCCACCGCACCTCCTCTCTCTGGTAGCTAGGGTTCTTTGGTTAATTTACTTAGGTTTTAGTTCGGGCAGATGGTTAATTAGGTTATTTATTTAGTTATGAATTTAGCTATGTTTTTTCTTCAAGTTATATATTTTTCTTCCTTTTATATGCAAATTTGAAGTGGACATGTGATATGTGGACATGTGATGTTTTGGACATGTCATATTTGGAATTTGGACATGATGATTATGTGCAGGGTAAATGATCCGAGTGGCCTATGTTACGCCGAAATGTTGATTCATTTCCGTTCCGGTGAATTTCAGGCGCTCGATATGTCCATTTTTTAGCAAAGGTCATGCCAAAATTTTCCGTGAATTTTGGCATGGTTTGTGCTAGATAGTAGGCATATCGAGTGCTGGGAGTTACGGGGAAACGACATTCCAGCAAACATATATTTCTTTTTGATGTCATTTCTCATTTTTTTCATAGTTTTAGAATTAAACGAGGAGACTTAATCATAGGAAACATGTCGAACAACGAAGAAACTGGGCCTTCTGACCAAGATGCAGACGAGATGGATTATGAGGGTGAACAAGAGTACCTCGACTATTTGACTGCTAAGCAAAGTCAAGGTTTGCAGGTCGGCCTCGATGATGGTACTGACGCCGACATCGACACCGACGGCGCCGACACTAATGGCGGCGCCGACACTGATGGCGGCGCCGACACTGATGGCGGCACCGACACCGATGGCAGCACCGAGACCGGCGGGGAAGGTACCGGTGGGGAAGATACCGGCGGGGAAGGTACCGGCGCCGATGCTGCTACCAAAAAGAAGAAGCAGAAGAAGCAGAGGATACGAAAACCTAAGAAACTAGGGATTGGACGACTTGTGATCACAAAGATGGCACCCGGCAAGTTTGAGCCATTAGAGCCGGAAGAACCTCGCAAGTGCTATGGGAACCAAGTAGGATGCATCCTACGGGCATGCGTGAGCATCAACAACAATGACTTAAGGAGTAAAGAACATTTGACGCAGTTGCTCCTAACGAAGTTGCACAAGAGATTCAAGTTCCCTGACCGGGATGATAACATAGAACAACCGTGGGATGATCCGAAGATGAAAAAGATTAACAATCACGCCATGGGCATGTTCAGCAATGATTTGGCCTCCTGGAAAGGGAGGGTGAAAAGATCTATTGACGCTGAGGAACCCCTGTCCAAGATTCTGGAGGAAAATCTGACACTTACGGAAGAGGAGTTCGAAAAGTTCAAGGACACAAGCGCTACCAAGGCAGCCAAGGCTAAGGCTGCGAAATTCAAGAGCCTTCAGCAAAGGAACACGGGGAAGCATCTCCTCAGAAGCCGTGGCTAGCTACCTCGGTAAAAGGCTCATATAGGATAAGGAGGACGCAGAACGTGAAGCCGCGGGTCTCCCAGACCCCTTCGCGAAGTTCACCAACCCCTTAGAGCGTGACTTCATCAGGGCCCGCTACAAGTGGGACAAGGAAAAGAAGGTTTTTTACACGGACCAAATCACAAGGAAATTGCTCAGACTACTGGTAATTATTTTTTTACCACCTTACATTTAGCGCTCCTTCTGCAGGAGAAGCAACACCACCTTGCAGCCGAAAGGCCTACTTCTCCGATGAGGCCCAAGTGGGACACCCCTATCAACCGGGCCTTGAACAAACTTAAGGGACTCCCTTTGGGCCAGCGGACGCAATATGGTCGTGTGCACGGTGCTGGAGACGGCGCCACGTGGAAGGTGTTTTACAACGATGGCCCAGAGGCCAAGAAGCAGAAAAAGAAGTTTAGTCAGGAGGACATCAACGAGAAGGTGAAGCTTGCGGTCGAGAAAAAAGCAGCTGAGGACGCAAAAAAAAATAACCGAGGAGAAAAATGAGTTGCTACAGCAGGCAGTCAATGCAGCTGTAACTGCCTGCAGAAATGATTTCGCTACTAACTTGGTTCCAGCTATCATCAACTGGAAGAAGGAAAATCTAGACAAGACGGTACATGATTTCCCGTTGCCCAGTTTCGTCGGGAGCAACTTCATGAACATCAACACCACCGCACCATCACTTGCTCATGCAACCAGGCCTCCTCTCACACTCTTTCCCACTCATAGCAGCCCTTCCTCAGTCTCTGGCATGCTAGGTGGGTCTTCATCTTTGGCTGAGCTCGACGTCCCATTTTCGTTGCCTTTCGGATGTTTTACGCCATAGACATGTGTTTGCAGGCCGAAGAAACCCTGTGCACCATACTCTACTTGATCAAAGGCCAGAAGATGGATGCGGGAAATGGGGTGATAATGAACCCCTTGCAACCCACGTTCCACAACCAGCCGATCCTCGCTGGGCACTTCAGGGTTAACTTGTCCTGTGTGAAATCGGGGCACGAGGATTTGCCTCCTCCAGTACAACATGTGGGAGAGGACGACGAGACCCCACCGCGGATTGGAAGCTGCAAGGGTTGGGTGCTGCTATGGCCGAAGAATCTTATTTGTCTAGAGCCGTCCGAGAGCACGCCAATAACCACACATCAACAAGCATGTGCGGAGACCACCACGCCGCCTACGCAATTACCAGCTCCTGTAGTGCCGCGTGAGAGCGGCGGATGACGTGATGAAGGGGGTGCAATAGTACTAGCTGTTGTAATCGGTCATGCAGAACAGAGAATGGATGATGAGACGGATGTCGACCAGATGGCTTTCCTCAATACAAACGCGTATGATTGTGATATAGATATGATGAGTCAACCATATGACGAATCGGGCTATCGGCATGCTAATGAGGATATGAATGATCTTCTCGGGGAGGAAGGTCGTAGCAGGGATTGCAAGAAGTCACTCTTCATGAAATCCTCACAGGACACGCCTGAAGATGCTGCCTCAACACAGGCTCAACTAGTCGGGGTCGCACAGTGCTTAGCCCAGCAACACTGGGGCAGGAGTTAAGGAAGTGTCTGGAAGGTGTGCCCAAGAAAAAGGAGAGGAAGAGATCAGGGAAGATAACTTCCTCCAAACAAGCCAGAGCACATAGCAGCCAGACGATGGATTCTGAAGAGCGTGTACCCGTGAAAGCTGCGGGCATGTTCCATCTCACGGGTGAGCCGATGCTACCGCCGAAATCGCTGGAGGCACTCTCAGGGGATCTCAGGAGACTGCACGACCATGTGCCATGGACTAAGAAAAGCCTACTAGCCTCGAAGGTGAAGGAAATATGCCCTAGAGGCAATAATAAAGTTATTATTTATTTCCTCATATCATGATAAATGTTTATTATTCATGCTAGAATTGTATTAACCGGAAACATGATACATGTGTGAATACATAGACAAACACATAGTCACTAGTATGCCTCTACTTGACTAGCTCATTAATCAAAGATGGTTATGTTTCCTAACCATAGACATGTGTTGTCATTTGATTAAAGGGATCACATCATTAGGAGAATGATGTGATTGACATGACCCATTCTGTTAGCCTAGCACTTGATCGCTTAGTATACCGCTATTGCTTTCTTCATGACTTATACAAAGTTCCTACAACTATGAGATTGTGCAACTCCGTTTACGGAAGAACACTTTGTGTGCTACCAAACGTCACAACGAATCGGGTGATTATAAAGGTGCTCTCAGGTGTTTCCAAGGTACATGTTGGGTTGGCATAATTCGAGATTAGATTTGTCACTCCGATTGTCGGAGAGGCACTAGTAGAAAAGGGGCCAATGGTCCAGCCTGTCCAGCCCATTAGTCCGGTTCAATCCGTAACCGGGACCAATGGGGCATCGGACCAGTTCGTGAGCCGAGGGGCCGGCCGGGCCACGTGGGCCATTGGTCCCGGTTCATTTGGACCTCATCGTCCCGGTTGCCAGGGACGAACGGGACCAATGGTCTCGCCTCCCGCCCAACCCCATTGGTCCCGGTTGGTGGCTTGAACCGGGACCAAAGGTTGCCCATTAGTCCCGGTTCGAGCCGTCAATCGGGACTAAATGGTTGGTACCGTGCGACAGAGTTTAGTCCCACCTCGCCAATCAAGGGGAACGGACTGGTTTATAAGCCCTCCTCTCTACCTTATTGAGCTCCTCCGATAATGAAAATAGATGCGTTTATATAGGTAATTTAGCATAAATTCATACGGATTTCTCTTGAAATTCGCTATGAATTTAAGTTGAATTTCCTCTATAAGTTTATCTGCACTCATTTCGAGTAGTTTTTTTCTTTTCTGCTATATTTATTTTTTTTTTTTTATTTCGAGTTGTAATAAGCCATTAAAATAAGCATATATGCTCCTTTTTAGTATAGTTAATCACAACTATTTTTGGCTTCTATTCATTTCTCGAGTAGTTTTTATATAGTTTTTTTTCTTTTCTGCTATATTATTTTTTCTTTTTATTTCGTGTTGTAATAAGCCATTAAAAATAAGCATATATGCTCCTTTTTAGTACAGTTAATCACAACTATTTTTTGCTTCAATTCATTTCTGAGTATAGTTTTCTATATATTTTTTCTTTTCTGTTATATTTTTTCTTCTATTTATTTCTGAGTGGTTTTTATATATTTGTTTCTTTTCTGCTACATTTATTTTTTTTCTTTTTTTCCTGAGTTGTAATAAGTCATTAAAAATAAAAAAGAGTCGCAATGCTCGTTAATTTGCTTCAAGCCTTTCGGGATAGTGTCAACTGCACTGCACATAGCTCGGTGCAGTCTACCGTATTCCGCAAGGCTTGAAGGTAACCACCGTGCAGGAGCATTGAGCCTCTTCGTCATTGTATCTGCACTCAGGGCTTATAAACAGCTGCGAGTGCCTCTCGCTTGGTGAGGTGGGACTAAAACGAAAGCTGCTGGAAGAATCAACAAAAAAACAGCTGCAGAGATAAAAAAGTACATTGGTCCAGGTTGGTGTGAAGGAAATATGCCCTAGAGGCAATAATAAAGTTATTATTTATTTCCTTATTTCATGATAAATGTTTATCATTCATGCTAGAATTGTATTAACCGGAAACATGATACATGTGTGAATGCATAGACAAAACAATATGTCACTAGTATGCCTCTACTAGACTAGCTTGTTAATCAAAGATGGTTATGTTTCCTGACCATAAACAAAGAGTTGTTATTTGATTAACGAGATCACATCATTAGTAGAATGATCTGATTGACATGACCCATTCCTTAGCTTAGCACACGATCATTTAGTATGTTGCTACTGCTTTTATCCATGACATATACATGTTCCTCGTAACTATGAGATTATGCAACTCCTGTTTACGGAGGAACACTTTGGTGCTACCAAACGTCACAACGAATCGGGTGATTATAAAGGAGTACTACAGGTGTCTCCAAAGGCAAATGTTGGGTTGGCGATTTCGAGATTAGGTTTTGTCACTCCGATTGTCGGAGAGGTATCTCTGGGCCCTCTCGGTAATACACATCAACTGAAGCCTTGCAAGCACTACAAATAATGAGCTAGTTGTGAGATGATGTATTACGGAACGAGTAAAGAGACTTGCCGGTAACGAGATTGAACTAGGTATTGGATACCGACGATCGAATCTCGGGCAAGTAACATACCGATGACAAAGGGAACAACGATGTTGTTATGCGGTCCGACCGATAAAGATCTTCGAGAATATGTAGGAACCAATATGGGCATCCAGGTCCCGCTGTTGGTTATTGACCGTGAATAGTTCTAGGTCATGTCTACATTGTTCTCGAACCGTAGGGTCCGCACGCTTAAGGTTTCGATGACAGTTATTATGAGTTTATGTATTTTGATGTACCGAAGGAGTTCGAGTCCCGGATGTGATCACGGACATGACGAGGAGTCTCGGAATGGTCGAGACATAAAGATTGATATATTGGAAGCCTATGTTTGGAGTTCGAATGGTTCCGGCTAAAACGGAATTTACCGAGTACCGGAGGTTACGGAACCCCCGGAGGTAAATGGGCCTCGATGGGCCTTAGTGGAAAGGAGAAGGGCCAGCCCTAGGTGGGCGCGGCTCCCCTTCCCTAGTCCTACTAGGACTAGGAGAAGGGGCCGGCCCCCCTCTCTCTCTTTCCCCCTCCGGGAATCCTAGTCCAACTAGGATTGGGGGGGAATCCTACTCCCAGAGGGAGTAGGACTCCCTGGCGCGCCTCCTCTTGGCCGCCGGCCCCCTCCCCCCTGGATCCTTTATATACGGGGGCAGGGGGGCACCTTGGCACACACAAGTTGATCGTGAGATCGTTCCTTAGCCGTGTGCGGTGCCCCCCTCCACCATATTCCACCTCGGTTATACCGTCGCGAAGCTTAGGCGAAGCCCTGCGCCGGTGAAACATCAAGATCGTCACCACGCCGTCGTGCCGACGGAACTCTCCCTCGACACTCGGCTGGATCGGAGTACGAGGGACGTCATCGAGCTGTACGTGTGTCAAGAACTCGGGGGCATCGGAGTAACGGCGCCGGATCGGTCGGATCGCGAGGAGAACGTACGACTACTTCCTCTACGCCAGATCGCTTCGCTTCGGGTCTACAAGGGTATGTAGACAACACTCTCCCTCTCGTTGCTATACATCACCATGATCTTGCGTGTGCGTAGGAAAATTTTTGAAATTACTACGTTCCCCATCGGTGGCATCCGAGCCTAGGTTTTTCTATGGTTTGATGTTTTGCACGAGTAGAACACAAGTGAGTTGTGGGCGATACAAGTCATACTACCTACCAGCATGTCATACTTTGGTTCAGCGGTATTGTGAGATGAAGCGGCCCTGACCGACATTACGCCAGACGCTTACGCGAGACTGGTTTCACCGCTGTGAGCACTCGTTGCTTAAAGGTGACTGGTGGGTGCCTGCTCTCTCACTTTAGTTGAACTGAGTGTGGCTACGCCCGGTCCTTGAGAAGGTTAAAACGGAGTCTATTTGACAAAGTATCGTTGTGGTTTTGATGCGAGGTGAGACTGGTTCTTGCTTAAGCCCGTAGCAGCCACGTAAAATTTGCAACAACAAAGTAGAGGACGCCTAACTTGTTTTTGCAGGGCATGTTGTGATGTGATATGGTCAAGACGTGATGCTATATTTTATTGTATGAGATGATCATGTTTTGTAACCGGTTATCGGCAATCGGCAGGAGCCATATGGTTGTCGCTTATTGTATGCAATGCAATCGCCCTGTAATGCTTTACTTTATCACTAAGCGGTAGCGATAGTCGTAGTAGCATAAGTTTGGCAAGACGACAACGATGCTGCGATGGAGATCAAGGTGTCGCGCCGGTGACGATGGTGATCATGGTGGTGCTGCAAGATGGAGATCGTGAAGCACAAGATGATGATGACCATATCATATCACTTATATTGATTTGCATGTGATGTTTATCCTTTTATGCATCTTATCTTGCTTTGATTGACGGTAGCATTATAAGATGATCTCTCACTAAATTATCAAGAAGTGTTCTCCCGAGTATGCACCGCTGCCAAAGTTCGTCGTGCCTGCCCGGACACCACGTGATGATCGGTGTGATAAGCTCTCACGTCCATCTACAACGGGTGCAAGCCAGTTTTGCACACGCAGAATACTCGGGTTATACTTGACGAGCCTAGCATATGCAGATATGGCCTCGAACACGGAGACCGAAAGGTCGAGCGTGAATCATATAGTAGATATGATCAACATAAGATGTTCACCATTGAAAACTACTCCATTTCACGTGATGATCGGTTATGGTTTAGTTGATTTGGATCACGTGATCACTTGGATGACTAGAGATGTCTTTCTAAGTGGGAGTTCTTAAGTAATATGATTAATTGAACTTAAATTTATCATGAACTTAGTACCGATAGTATCTTGCTTGTTTATGTTTGATTGTAGATAGATGGCTCGTGTTGTTGTTCCGTTGAATTTTAATGCGTTCCTTGAGAAAGCAAAGTTGAAAGATGATGGTAGCAATTACACGGACTGGGTCCGTAATTTGAGGATCATCCTCATTGCTGCCTGTAAGAGTTACGCCCTGGATGCACCGCTAGGTGACAGTGCCTCTTCTTTGGAGCAACGCCGGATGTTGTGAACGTCTGGCGAGCAAAGCTGATGACTACTCTATAGTTCAGTGTGCCATGCTTTACGGCTTAGAACCGGGACTTCAACGACGTTTTGAACGTCATGGAGCATATGAGATGTTCCAGAGTTGAAGTTAATATTTCAACAGAATGCCCGGATTGAGAGATATGAAGTCTCCAATAAGTTCTATAGCTGCAAGATGGAGGAGAACAGTTCATTAGTGAGCATATACTCGTAATGTCCGGGTACTACAATCACTTGACACAATTGGGAGTTAATCTTCCGGATGATTGTGTCATTGATGAATTCTTCAATCACCGCCACCAAGCTACAAAGGCTTCGTGATGAACTATAATATGCAAGGGTTAGTAAAGACTATACCGAGCTCTTCGCAATGCTAAAGGCTGCGGAGGTAGAAATCAAAAGGAGCATCAAGTGTTGATGGTCAATAAGACCACTAGTTTCAAGAAGAAAGGCAAAGGGAAGAAGAAGGAACTTCAAGAAGAACAGCAAGCAAGTTGCTGCTCAGAGAAGAAACCCAAGTCGGACCTAAGCCTGAAACCGAGTGCTTCTACCGCAAGCGATCGACCTTTGGAAGCGGAACTGCCCCAAGTATTTGGCGGATAAGAAGGATGGCAAGGTGAACAAAAGTATATGTGATATACATGTTATTGATGTGTACCTTACTAGAGCTCGCAGATAGCACTGGTATTTGATCTGGTTCATTGCTAATATTTGCAACTCAAACAGGACTACGGATTGCTTAACACCGGAAAGGACGAGGTGACGGCGCGCGTGGGAAATGGTTCCAAAGTCGATGTGATCGCGGTCGGCACGCTACCTCTACATCTACCTTCGGGATTAGTTTTAGACCTAAATAATTGTTATTTGGTGCTGCGTTGAGCATGAACATTATATCTGGATCTTGTTTGATGCGAGACGGTTATTCATTTAAATCAGAGAATAATGGTTGTTCTATTTATATGAGTAATATCTTTTATGGTCATGCACCCTTGAGGAGTGGTCTATTTCTTATGAATCTCGATAGTAGTGATACACATATTCACAATGTTGAAACCAAAAGATGCAGAGTTGATAATGATAGTGCAACTTATTTGTGGCACTGCCGTTTAGGTCATATCGGTGTAAAGCGCATGAAGAAACTCCATCTCGATGGACTTTTGGAGTCACTTGATTATGAATCACTTGGCACTTGCGAACCGTGCCTCATGGGCAAGATGACTAGAACACCGTTCTCCGGTACTATGGAGAGAGCAACAGATTTGTTGGAAATCATACATACAGATGTATGTGGTCCGATGAATGTTGAGGCTCGTGGCGGATATCGTTATTTTCTCACCTTCACAGATGACTTAA
This sequence comes from Aegilops speltoides, assembly GCA_021437245.1. Classification (NCBI taxonomy): domain Eukaryota; kingdom Viridiplantae; phylum Streptophyta; class Magnoliopsida; order Poales; family Poaceae; genus Aegilops; species Aegilops speltoides. The sequence continues at coordinate 9,794,576 of CM038141.1, read as the reverse complement.
GCAGATATGGGTATATCTACTTAATGAAACATAAGTCTGAAACGTTTGAAAAGTTCAAAGAATTTCAGAGTGAAGTTGAAAATCATCGTAACAAGAAAATTAAGTTTCTACGATCAGATCGTGGAGGTGAATATTTGAGTTACGAGTTTGGTCTACATTTGAAACAATGCGGAATAGTTTCGCAACTCACGCCACCCGAACACCACAACGTAATGGTGTGTCCGAACGTCAGAATCGCACTTTACTAGATATGGTGCGATCTATGATGTCTCTACAGATTTACCGCTATCGTTTTGGGGTTATGCTCTAGAGACAGCCGCATTCACACTAAATAGAACACCGTCGAAAACCGTTGAGACGACACCTTATGAACTGTGGTTTAGCAAGAAACCAAAGTTGTCGTTTCTTAAAGTTTGGGGATGCGATGCTTATGTGAAAAAGCTTCAACCCGATAAGCTCGAACCCAAATCGGAGAAATGTGTCTTCATAGGATACCCAAAGGAGACAGTTGGGTACACCTTCTATCACAGATCCGAAGGCAAGACATTCGTTGTTAAGAATGGATCCTTTCTAGAGAAGGAGTTTCTCTCGAAAGAAGTGAGTGGGAGGAAAGTGGAACTTGATGAGGTAATAGTACCTTCTCCCTTACTTGAAAGTAGTTAAATCGCAGAAACCAGTTTCGAGACATCTACACCAAGTAGTGAGGAAGTTGATGATGTTGATCATGAAACTTCAGATCAAGTTACCGCAGAACCTCGTAGATCAACCAGAGTAAGATCCGCACTGAGTGGTACGGTAATCCTGTTCGGAAGTCATGCTACTAGATCATGATGAACCTACGAACTATGAAGAAGCGATGGTGAGCCCAGATTCATAAAATGGCTTGAGGCCATGAAATCTGAGATGGGATCCATGTATGAAAACAAAGTATGGACTTTGGTTGACTTGCCCAAGGGTAGGCAAGCAATAGAAAACAAATGGATCTTCAAGAAGAAGACTGACGCTGACGGTAATGTTATCGTCTATAAAGCTCGACTTGTCGCAAAAAGGCTTTCGACAAGTTCAAGGGATTGACTACGATGAGACCTTCTCACCCGTAGCGATGCTTAAGTCCGTCCGAATCATGTTAGCAATTGCCGCATTTTATGATTATGAAATTTGGCAAATGGATGTAAAGACTGCATTCTGAATGGATTTCGGAAGAAGAGTTGTATATGATGCAACCGAAGGTTTTATCGATCCAAAGGGAGCTAACAAAGTGTGCAAGCTCCAGCGATCCATCTATGGACTGGTGCAAGCATCTCGAGTTGGAATAAACGCTTTGATAGTGTGATCAAAGCATTTGGGTTTGTACAGACTTTTGGAGAAGCTCTGATTTACAAGAAAGTGAGTGGGAGCTCAGAGCATTTTCGATATTATATGTGGATGACATATTGCTGATCGGAAATGATATAGAATTCTGGATAGCATAAAGGGATACTTGAATAAGAGTTTTTCTATGAAAGACCTCGGTGAAGCTGCTTACATATTGGGCATTAAGATCTATAGAGATAGATCAAGACGCTTGATTGGACTTTCACAAAGCACATACCTTGACAAAATTTTGAAGAAGTTCAAAATGGATCAAGCAAAGAAAGGGTTCTTGCCTGTGTTACAAGGTGTGAAGTTGAGTAAGACTCAATGCCCGACCCACGCAGAAGATAGAGAGAAAATGAAAGATGTTCCCTATGCTTCAGCCATAGGCTCTATCATGTACGCAATGCTGTGTACCAGACTGATGTGTGCCTTGCTATAAGCCTAGCAGGAGGTACCAAAGTAATCCAGGAGTGGATCACTGGACAGCGGTCAAGAACATCCTGAAATACCTGAAAAGGACTAAGGATATGTTTCTCGTATATGGAGGTGACAAAGAGCTCATCGTAAACGGTTACGTTGATGCAAGCTTTGACACTGATCCGGACGATTCTAAATCGCAGACCGGATACGTATTTACACTAAACGGAGGAGCTGTCAGTTGGTGCAGTTCTAAACAAAGCGTCAGGCGGGATCTACATGTGAAGCGGAATACATAGCAGCTTCGAAGCAGCTAATGAAGGAGTCTGGATGAAGGAGTTCATATCCGATCTAGGTGTTATACCTAGTGCATCGGGTCCAATGAAAATCTTCGTGACAATATCGAGCAATTGCCTTAGCAAAGGAATCCAGATTTCACAAGAGGACCAAACACATCAAGAGACGCTTCAATTCCATCCGGACTTAGTCCGGTGGGAGACATAGAGATTTGCAAGATACATACGGATCTGAATGTTGCGGACCGCTGACTAAGCCTCTTCCACGAGCAAAACATGATCAGCACCAAGACTCCATGGGTGTTAGAATCATTACTATGTAATCTAGATTATTGACTCTAGTGCAAGTGGGAGACTGAAGGAAATATGCCCTAGAGGCAATAATAAAGTTATTATTTATTTCCTTATTTCATGATAAATGTTTATCATTCATGCTAGAATTGTATTAACCGGAAACATGATACATGTGTGAATGCATAGACAAAACAATATGTCACTAGTATGCCTCTACTAGACTAGCTTGTTAATCAAAGATGGTTATGTTTCCTGACCATAAACAAAGAGTTGTTATTTGATTAACGAGATCACATCATTAGTAGAATGATCTGATTGACATGACCCATTCCCTTAGCTTAGCACACGATCATTTAGTATGTTGCTACTGCTTTTATCCATGACATATACATGTTCCTGTAACTATGAGATTATGCAACTCCCGTTTACCGGAGGAACACTTTGGGTGCTACCAAACGTCACAACGTAATCGGGTGATTATAAAGGAGTACTACAGGTGTCTCCAAAGGCAAATGTTGGGTTGGCGATTTCGAGATTAGGTTTTGTCACTCCGATTGTCGGAGAGGTATCTCTGGCCCTCTCGGTAATGCACATCATGAAGCCTTGCAAGCACTACAACTAATGAGCTAGTTGTGAGATGATGTATTACGGAACGAGTAAAGAGACTTGCCGTAACGAGATTGAACTAGGTATTGGATACCGACGATCGAATCTCGGGCAAGTAACATACCGATGACAAAGGAACAACGTATGTTGTTATGCGGTCCGACCGATAAAGATCTTCGGAGAATATGTAGGAACCAATATGGGCATCCAGGTCCCGCTGTTGGTTATTGACCGTGAATAGTTCTAGGTCATGTCTACATTGTTCTCGAACCGTAGGGTCCGCACGCTTAAGGTTTCGATGGCGATGTTATTATGAGTTTATGTATTTTGATGTACCAAGGAGTTCGAGTCCCGGATGTGATCACGGACATGACGAGGAGTCTCGGAATGGTCGAGACATAAAGATTGATATATTGGAAGCCTATGTTTGGAGTTCGAATGGTTCCGGTAAAACGGAATTTACCGAGTACCGGAGGTTACGGAACCCCCGGAGGTAAATGGGCCTCGATGGGCCTTAGTGGAAAGGAGAAGGGCCAGCCCTAGGTGGGGCGCGCCTCCCCCTTCCCTAGTCCTACTAGGACTAGGAGAAGGGCCGCCCCTCTCTCTCTTTCCCCTCCGGGAATCCTAGTCCAACTAGGATTGGGGGGAATCCTACTCCAGAGGAGTAGGACTCCTGCGCGCCTCCTCTTGGCCGCCCCCTCCCCTGGATCCTTTATATCACGGGCAGGGGGCACCTTGGCACACACAAGTTGATCGTGAGATCGTTCCTTAGCCGTGTCGGTGCCCCTCCACCATATTCCACCTCGGTTATACCGTCATGAAGCTTATGCGCGAAGCCCTGCGCGGTGAAACATCAAGATCGTCACCACGCCGTCGTCTTGACGGAACTCTCCCTCGACACTCGGCTGGATCGAGTACGAGGGACGCCATCGAGCTGTACGTGTGTCAAGAACTCGGGGCGCCGGAGTAACGGCGCCGGATCGGTCGGATCGCGAGGAGAACGTCGACTACTTCCTCTACGTTGTGATCGCTTCCGCCGGGTCTACAAGGGTATGTAGACAACACTCTCCCCTCTCGTTGCTATACATCACCATGATCTTGCGTGTGCGTAGGAAAATTTTTGAAATTACTACGTTCCCCATCATGGTGGCACCAACCGGTACCAATGCCCCTCTTTGGTGCCGGTTGGTGGCTTCAACCGGGACCAATACAACCCTTTTGTCCCGGTTGGAGCCACCAACCGGGACCAAAGGTCTTCGTTTCCCGCCCTTTGGGCTGCTGAAAAGAGGCCTTTGGTCCCGGTTATAGGCATCAACCGGGACTAAAGGAGGCATTGGTCCCGGTTTGTCCCACGAACCGGGACCAATGCCGTTTCTATATATACAGCACTTAGCAACTTTTTTCGATCTCTCCGGCCTCTACTCCTCCCCGACGCCGACGCCGCCCCGCCCCGACGCCGTCGCCGCCCGCCGCCCGCCTTGGCCGACGCCGACGCCACCAGCCCCGACGCCGCCGCCCGCCCGCCCAGCCCGTCGCCGCCCGCCCGCCCGCCCGCCCGATGCCGTCGCCGCCCGTGCCGCCCGGCCGCAAGACGTCGCCGCCGCCCGCCACTGACGACGCAAGAGCCCGGCCTGCGCCGCCTCGGCCGACGCGTCGCCGCACACAAGACCTCGCCCGCGCCCGACGCAGTGAGCCTCTTTTTAATTTTGTTAGATTTGTTTTAGATTTTTTGTAGTTCATAGATTTTTTGTTTGATTAGATGTGTAGTTAATGTAGATTGTGTAATTAATTTGTTCAAATTATGTTAGATTTTTTTTCTGTAAAAAGATTTTTTATGTTAGTTTTTTATGTTAGATTTTTTCTGTAAAATTTGTTCATATTGTGTAATTTAGATCTTTATGTAGGATTAGATGTGTAGTAATTTAGATATGTATTATATTATATTACATTTTTTTCTGTAAAAAGATTTTTATGTTAGTTTTTATGTTAGATTTTTTTCTGTTAGATTTGTTCATATTGTGTAATTTAGATCTTTATGTAGGATTAGATGTGTAGTAATTTAGATATGTATTATATTATGTTAGATTTTTTTCTGTAAAAAGATTTTTTATGTTAGTTTTTTTATGTTAGATTTTTTTTCTGTTAGATTTGTTCATATTGTGTAATTTAGATCTTTATGTAGGATTAGATGTGTAGTAATTTAGATATGTATTATATTATGTTAGATTTTTTCTGTAAAAAGATTTTTTGTTTGTTTTTTATGTTAGATTTTTTTCGGTTAGATTTGTTCATATTGTGTAATTTAGATCTTTATTTTTTGTTCATAGTATTTAGAAAAAGAAAAAAAAAGAAGAAGTAGTTTATATATGAAGTAGTTTGTTTTTAGTAAGTACTACTTATTTATTTATAGTAAGTGTTTAGTAGTTGAACTAGATAGTTGATTTAATTAATAAGACTACTTTTATTTAACTATATATAGAAGTAGTTCCCGCGTCGACGTCGGCGAGCCCATCCCGCATCCTCGTCGGCGGCGAATCCGGCGGTGGAGGCCTGCTTGATCAGGGTCATGTTCGGGACTGGGCTCCGCCGGGTTGGTATTAGGAGGTGCTACCTTTCGGGGGACGTAGGTTGGTGAGGAGGCAGCCCGTTGTTGACCCGATCCTTGTTTGGTGGCGGTCGCGTGGGCCAGTGACGGTGGTGAGGCATCCGGACACCGCGGAGGTGGTACGTCACCGTGTCAGCGAGGAGGACGAGCACGTCCGTCGCTACATGGTTGCATTGGAGGGGAGGTTCAACAATACCTGGCAGGTTCTTGAGGATCTCACCGAGCTATGATCCTGTGATGGTTCCTTATCTTTGGTGTCCACCGCCAGCGCCGATACCCGCCGGGCGCCACGGTTCTAGTTTTATTAGTGATAATGTTCGATGATGTACGGACACCAAGAGATGATGTACTTTTGCTTATCATTATTGAATGCATGCTAATTTGAATACTATACTTTATTTTGTGATTTGGTTTTGCTTATTGAATGCTCATATTGGATAAGTTCTCCTTCATTCCCGTGTGCTAGACAATTTGGTATAATATTCAACCCGTACGTACATCGATCATCGATAGTCAACCCGTGATTTATAATAATGATCTAGTTTAATATTTGAATTATGAACGTAGGCCGGAAATGTCGTACTCATCTGACGACGAAAATCGCCCGGCGGAGTGCAACTGGTGCCACGACGACCGAGGTATGTGCGACAGATTCATTGAGCTGGAGGAAGATCGACGCTTCAGCATTAAGCTCGAGGAGACTTGCGATGTTCATACGGATGCATAGCAGCGACAATAGTTTTTTCGTAATTAAGCACGACTTCAACTATTTTAACGTGTATTTTTCATCTTTTCCAATTCGACTAGCTTATCCCATGCTTTGCAAGATGCTATGTCTTGGAGAGGATGGATTTTGAAGACCATGAAAATTTCGAAACCAAAAAAATTTGCCTAAGTACCGAACATGGTGTGGATTTTCAAGTAAAGCTGTACAATGCTCAGAGTGTAACCCATTTTGGTTGCAAAAATTGGGATGCATTTTGCAAGATGTATGGTCTTGATGAGGGTATGATTGTCACCATGGATCTTGGTGATCCTACAATCGAGCAAGAGACACCTACGATTTCGGTCTTTGTGGATACACCTCCAGTTCTTCCCTCATGTGAGCTAAACATAGTTATTAAGTAATTTATATTGTTTATTTCAAAATATATAGTTGACAACTTATCTCCATTGACAGCTTATTTTTATTCTTCAAAGAATGTGCGGAAGATGGTAGACAGAACGTACTACACCGAAGGCTGCGAATTAACTTATCAGGAGAAACGACATCTGGTCGGATTTTGTAGAGATCTTGAGAATTACAATATCTGCAATCAAACTCCTCAACATTATGGTCAATACGTGCCACTAGTGCACGTGTTGAACTACGGTAACTATCATGGAGATACCTTGGTAAGATTATTTTTTACTATTACAACATCCGTGCATCTTTTTGCACACTTCTAAAACTAGTACATCATTGCTAACTACGAAGTTATTACTATGTTTTTCAACAGATAATCCCGAATGATTGTGTGCCCCATCTGATGTATACGCGTGGTAGCCTTCATGTTTTGAACATACTACCAGGTCGTCCTACGAATCTCAACTGTCCATACCGGGTTTCTAAAAGAAGTGGAGACATAACAATCAAAGAATGGAAAAAATGTATGGACAGTCGTAAGGAGCTTCTTGGAAGCAATAAGCAGCGAAAGGCAAGAATTGGAGACATGATGATCGCCATTCTTCATAATGGAGAGTCAGGGTCTATATTGTTTTATGCTATTTTACCTTAAGGGTGTTTAGGTGCTATACCTGGTACTGATGATCATGTGCTAAGAACAATTATGTAGGGTTGGGTTCGATGACTATATATGAGGATGAGGATCGTATGACTTATTATTAATAACGAGTAGAAGTAGTATGATGATGCATGATTAGTAGGACTTTATTATATACGTATATATGATGATGTATGATGCAAAGCATGCATGAGCCATGTCATATCTGCGGGTGCAATGAACATAGCAGCAGCGTTGATAAACCAAGGTCGAAGATAAGAGAGGACACTTCTCTCTATTAGCTAGCTATAATAACAACCTAAAAATAAACCCCAAAACCCCTAAAGCAGCCACTTTCTTAAAAAAAATGACTTTTGGTCCCGGTTGGAGCCACCAACCGGGACCAAAGGCCCTCTGACTGGGCTCGGTGCACAGGGCCACGTGGAGCCACATTGGTCCCGGTTCGTGTTTGAACCGGGACTAATGGCTGGTGGCATTAGTAACGACCCATTAGTCCCAGTTCGTGAACCGGTACTAAAGGCCCTTACGAACCGGGACTAATGGGTGGTTTTCTACTAGTGAGGTATCTCTGGGCCCTCTCGGTAATACTCATCACCTAAGCCTTGCAAGCATGTAACTAATGAGTTAGTTATGAGATGACGTATTACGGAACGAGTAAAGAGACTTGCCGGTAACGAGATTGAACTAGGTATTGGATACCGATGATCAAATCTCGGGCAAGTAACATACCGATGACAAAGGGAACAAAGTATGTTGTTATGCGGTTTGACCGATAAAGATCTTCGTAGAATATGTAGGAACCAATATGGGCATCCAGGTCCCGCTATTGGTTATTGACCGAGAATGGTTTTAGGTCATGTCTACATAGTTCTCGAACCCGTAGGGTCCGCACGCTTAACGTTTCGATGACAGTTTTATTATGAGTTTATAAGTTTTGATGTACCGAAGTTTGTTCGGAGTCCCGGATGTGATCACGGACATGACGAGGAGTCTCGGAATGGTCGAGACATAAAGATTGATATATTGGAAGCCTATGTTTGGACATCGGAATGGTTCCGGGTGAAATCGGCATTTTACCGGAGTACCGGGAGGTTACCGGAACCCCCCGGGGGGTTAATGGGCCTACATGGGCCAAGAGGGAGAAGAGGAAGGAGCAAGGAGGGGGCCGCGCGCCCCTCCCCCTCCTAGTCCGAATAGGACAAGGGAAGGGGGGCGGCGCCCCTTCCTTCTCCTCTTCCTCCTCTTTCCCCTCTCCTACTCCAACTTGGAAAAGGGAGTCCTACTCCCGGTGGGAGTAGGACTCCCCCCTTGGCGCGCCCCCTTAGGCCGGCGGCCTCCTCCCCCCTGGCTCCTTTATATACGGGGGCGGGGGGCACCCCATAGACACACAAGTTGATCTACGGATCGTTCCTTAGCCGTGTGCGGTGCCCCCTTCCACCATATTCCACCTCGGTCATATCGTCGTGGAGTTTAGGCGAAGCCCTGCGCCGGTAGAACATCATCATCGTCACCACACCGTCGTGCTGACGGAACTCATCTTTGGAGCCTTTGCTGCATCGGAGGGCCGGGGATCGTCATCGAGCTGAACTTGTGCTGAACTCGGAGGCTCTGTATGTTCGGTGCTTGGATCGGTCGATCGTGAAGACGTACGACTACATCAACCGCGTTGTTCTAACGCTTCCGCTTACGGTCTACGAGGGTACATGGACGAACACTCTCCCCTCTCGTTGCTATGCCATCACCATGATCTTGCGTGTGCGTAGGATTTTTTTTGAAATTACTACGTTCCCAACAGTGGCATCCGAGCCTAGGTTTTATGCGTTGATGTTATATGCACGAGTAGAACACAAGTGAGTTGTGGACGATATAAGTCATACTACCTACCAGCATGTCATACTTTGGTTCAGCGGTATTGTGAGATGAAGCGGCCCAGACCGACATTACGCGTACGCTTACGCGAGACTGGTTTCACCATTACGAGCACTCATGCTTAAAGGTGGCTGGCGGGTGTCTGTCTCTCTCACTTTAGTTGAACCGAGTGTGGCTACGCCCGGTCCTTGCGAAGGTTAAAACGGAGTCTATTTGACAAACTATCGTTGTGGTTTTGATGCGTAGGTGAGAACGGTTCTTGCTAAGCCCGTAGCAGCCACGTAAAAATTTGCAACAACAAAGTAGAGGACGTCTAACTTGTTTTTGCAGGGCATGTTGTGATGTGATATGGTCAAGACGTGATGCTATATTTTATTGTATGAGATGATCATGTTTTGTAACCAAAGTTATCGGCAACTGGCAGGAGCCATATGGTTGTCGCTTATTGTATGAAATGCAACGCATCTGTAATTGCTTTACTTTATCACTAAGCGGTAGCGATAGTCGAGAAGCAATAGATGGCGAAGGACAACGATGCTACGATGGAGATCAAGGTGTCGCGCCGGTGACGATGGTGATCATGACGGTGCTTCGAAGATAGAGATCACAAGCACAAGATGATGATGGCCATATCATATCACTTATATTGATTGCATGTGATGTTTATCCTTTATGCATCTTATCTTGCTTTGATTGACGGTAGCATTTTAAGATGATCTCTCACTAAAATTATCAAGAAGTGTTCTCCCTGAGTATGCACCGTTGCCAAAGTTCGTCGTGCCGAGACACCACGTGATGATCGGGTGTGATAAGCTCTACGTCCATCTACAACGGGTGCAAGCCAGTTTTGCACACACATAATACTCAGGTTAAACTTGACGAGCCTAGCATATGCAGATATGGCCTCGGAACACAGAGACCGAAAGGTCGAGCGTGAATCATATAGTAGATATGATCAACATAGTGATGTTCACCATTGAAAACTACTCCATCTCACGTGATGATCGGTTATGGTTTAGTTGATTTGGATTACGTGATCACTTGGATGACTAGAGAGATGTCTGTCTAAGTGGGAGTTCTTAAGTAATATGATTAATTGAACTTAAATTTATCATGAACTTAGTACCTGATAGTATCTTGCTTGTCTATGTTTGTTTGTAGATAGATGGCTCGTGCTGTTGTTCCGTTGAATTTTAATGCGTTCCTTGAGAAAGCAAAGTTGAAAGATGATGGTAGCAATTACACGGACTGGGTCCGTAACCTGAGGATTATCCTCATTGCTGCACAGAAGAGTTACGTCCTGGAAGCACTGCTGGGTGCCAGGCCTGCTGCTGATGCAACTGACGACGTTAAGAACGTCTGGCAGAGCAAAGCTGATGACTACTCTATAGTTCAGTGTGCCATGCTTTACGGCTTGGAACCGGGTCTTCAACGACGTTTTGAACGTCATGGAGCATATGAGATGTTCCAGGAGTTGAAGTTAATATTTCAAGCAAATGCCCGGATTGAGAGATATGAAGTCTCCAATAAGTTCTACAACTGCAAGATGGAGGAGAATAGTTCTGTCAGTGAACACATACTCAGAATGTCTGGATATAACAATCACTTGATTCAAATGGGAGTTAATCTTCCTGATGATAGTGTCATTGAAAGAATTCTCCAATCACTGCCACCAAGCTACAAGAGCTTTGTGATGAACTATAATATGCAAGGGATGAACAAGACTATTCCCGAGCTCTTCGCGATGCTGAAAGCCGCGGAGGTAGAAATCATAGTGGGGCATGAAACTGGACTCAAATAGGTGGATGTGAATGGTTCTTGATGTGGAGTAATTGTGACCATTCTTACAGCCAGCACATGGACAAGGCATAAAACTATCCACCCGCTTGTTTGCCTCAGCGGCAAGCAGAAAAGCATGCACGCCATTAATGAACTCGGGAGAGCATCGGTCATCATACATCCATTGTCGGCTCATCTTCATTACACAACACCGAATAGACCAAATTAATACAAGTTCATACATAAAGTTCATATACAACACTTAATTAAATGCAACATACAAATAACTCTCTAGCTAAAGAATTTAAATGCAACAACAAATGCGATCAAGATCGCAACTAAGGTAACAATTGATCCAACAGCATAATGATACCAAGCCACACTATCAATGGCATATTTTCTAATCTTTCTAATCTTCAACCTCATTTTCTCCATCTTGATCTTATGATCATCGACGACATTGGCAACATGCAACTCCAATACCATCTTCTCCCCCTCAATTCTTTTCAATTTTTCTTTCAAATACTCGTTTTCTCTTTCAACTAAATTTAACCTCTCGACAATCGGGTCGGTTGGAATTTCCGGTTCACATACCTCCTAGATAAAAATATCTATGTCAACTTGATGGGCATAATTTGTCATAAACATGAAATGCAACAACTAGTTTTAAAAGAGAATATACCACATCCGAATCATAACAAGGACGAGGGCCGACGGGGACGGATATCAAAACCGTGGCACTATGTATAACAAACAACGTATAGTAAGATAATTATACGAGTAACTATATATCCAAATCACACAAACATCAATTTGGTAATCTAAAACATTCATGAACAAGAGCCTCACCACAAGGTGGTGCCGGCGACGGGACGGTGCGGTCAATCGACGGTGGTTACGACGGAGATTTATAAGGCACTAAGTAAACCACACCTACATATGCAAACTAAGTGTTATTTTTGACCTCAAATTGCATATAAATCAAATACTAGCACATATAATTCCTCCCAAATTACTAAACTCACAAATTAATCACTATACAAAGCATTGCAAGAGCTAATCTAGCAATGAGAGATGAAAGGACAAAGTTGCTAACCTTTGTGATCATTTGAATGGATGGGGGCCTTCAAATCTTGACAAATTTTGGGCAAAATTTATGATGAGCTCGAGGAAGTGAGTGGAAGAACAGAGGAAGTGAGGGGAAAGGGGAAGAACAGAGCGAGCTCGGGTGGACGAAGGGTTTATGTACGACGACCTTTAGTACCAGTTCGTGCCAAGAACCGGTAATAAAGGTGCTGGAGGGGCCCCAGACTGACAACATCCTGCCACCACTCTCTTTAGTACCAGTTCGTGGCACAAACAGGTGCTAAAAGTTCGCCACGAACCGGTACTAATGAGAGCGGCCAGCTAGCCGTTGGAACCGACGCTAATGGACACATTAGTGCCGGCTCAAAATCAAACTGGCACTAATGTGTCTCAGATTTGCCCCTTTTTCTACTAGTGCACTATCGTTTTGGGTTATGCATTAGAGACAGCTGCATTCACGTTAAATAGGGCACCGTCTAAATCCGTTGAGACGACACTGTATGGACTATGATTTGGCAAGAAACCTAAGCTGTCATTTCTTAAAGTTTGGGGTCGCGATGCTTATGTGAAAAAGTTTCAGCCTGATAAGCTCGAACCCAAATCGGAGAAGTGCGTCTTCATAGGATACCCAAAAGAAACTGTTGAGTACACCTTCTACCACAAATCAGAAGGCAAGATCTTTGTTGCTAAGAATGGATCATTTCTAGAGAAGGAGTTTCTGTCGAAAGAAATGAGTGGGAGGAAAGTAGAACTTGATGAGGTAATTGTACCTTCTCTCGAATTGAAAAGTAGCTCATCACAGAAATCAGTTCCAGTGATGCATTCACCAACTAGAGAGGAAGCTAATGATAATGATCATGAAACTTCAGATCAAGTTACTACCGAACCTCGTAGGTCAACCAGAGCACGTTCCGCACTTGAGTGGTACGGTAATCCTGTTTTGGAAGTCCTGTTACTAGACTCACTACAACAAAACAGACTTTAAGTAACACAATCATGTAACATATTGAAAAATGTGTGACAAGCGAAATTACTGTAACACATAATTTTGTGTCGAATGACAAGTAGTAACAGATACAATATAAGGCCTCAAAATGTGTTACAGGGATATTGCAATAGTAACATATATATATGTGTTGGTCGAATGTGTTACACAGATTTTGATATGGTAACATATACCTATGTGTTAGTGAAATGTGTTACATAGCTTTTCAGTAGTGCCATATAATATGTGTTAGTGAAATGTGTTACGTAATTCAAAGTAACCATAATCATGGTTGATACATAGTATTACAAGCTCTATTAAAGGGGAAATAGAAAAAAATTAAAACCAACTGCATAGATCACAAATAAGTTGACACATAGGGCCCATGTGTCAACATAATTTTTTTAAATATTTTATTGTTTTGGTAAATAGTGTTTTCATTCAATATAGTATGAAAAAACAATATAGTTTGGTGGGTTAATACCAAACTATTTTCGGTATGGTTGCATTGAATATCATATTAACCATATTGTTATGCGAATTTTAGGATGACTCAGCGACCATAAATGCGAAATGCCTACACTTTGAAATGGTCATGTGAATTTGACGTCAATACTTGCAAGAGTGGAAGACCAACATCAAACAAGAGCTTAAATTTGAACATAGTTTTACGAACCGGACCGGCGGTCTCACCAGAAAAAAGGGGAACCAAGGCCTCATCCAGGTTTTAAGGTGTGACGGTCTTCTACCGAAAAACTAGTAAATTATAATAAAAAATCATTTTTAGCGAAATCAAAAAAATAAATCATGTGAAACTCGAAATCAGACCATTGACCTTGAGCCACCGCATGCCCAACGGCCCAATACCAACTAGGCTTGCAATTTGTGATCAAGACGGGACGAAAGACACGTTTTTTGCCTGTTTGATTAACTATAAAATCACCAAAGAGACATGTTGAATCACACACGCAAAGGTTGGTGTGATGGTCAAATCCTCTACTCTATGCTAGTGCTTATTTGCCTGTTTGATTAACTATAAACTCACCAAAAAGACATGCTGAATTACACACGCAAAGGTCGGTTCACAACAACAAAGAAGAAAATGTTGAATCAGCCATCCAGGTTTAATTTCAAACATAGTTTACAAGATAGTAAATCTGACATAATACTTCTTCAACAAAAATGTATCTATTTCCAATGACAATCTGTCATACATGAAGCTTAAGTCCGCTAAAATTTTCTGAAATTTTCCAAGCTTCATTTTGAAGAGTGAAAACTATGCAAACATACAAAGGTCCGCTAAAAGAACACATTACTTCATCCATCAGTTTAGAACAATCCTTCTAATCTCCAGTTGCAAAATTTCCTGAAAAATAATATTCACTTAAGCGCATGAGCAGAAGTTCATAACAAATGAAAAGAGTCGAGTTAAATTCAATACATATACTGACACTTGGTGCTTTATGGTAGAACATGAGATTTCTTAGTTGGCGCTAAGTTCATACTCCCTCCGTCCGGAAATACTTGTCATCAAAATGAATAAAAGAGGATGTATCTAGATGTATTTTAGTTCTAGATACATCATTTTTTATCCATTTTGATGACAAGTATTTTCGGACGGAGGGAGTATTTGCCATGTACTGATAACATGTATGATCCAGCACAGATACACCTAACTGGACAAACTAGACAGAAACATTAGAAGGCCAGCAAAAATTGCATCGTGCATCAAATATACCAGGAAAACAATGTGCATCTCTAGGAAAGGAAGCATGGACGAAATGATTTGACCTTTGGATGAAATTTTGCATAATATACTGCCACATCTATTATATACTGCCAGGATGATATAAGCATGCATTAAATATACTGCCACATCTCTTAGCAATGAATTATTTCACCCGTGGATGAGATTTTGCGTAATATTCTCAACCAAGTAAGTGTCAGGACAGTAAGGCTGAAGTACTAACAGTTATCATAATCCACAATGGCAGCATCAATGGAAATATAGAACGAGAAACTGAAAAGCAATAAAGAAAAACAAAAGTTGGGTTTATATGTTGATTGGAAGACCTCATTCCATCGAATTTTACGAAGGGTGTAAGCTCAGCCAACGATCTGCAAGAACATACAATGGTTCTTAATGTCCTGCAAACTCAGCTTTGACTTCAGGTAAAACAACAGTGTATATATAATCATGAAAATGTTGCTCGACCATGACCACGAGGAGTTGGTAAGGGAAGTTTCTGATTGCAAGACAACTGGTGAGGCTTGCACTAACTGACGCATATTAGATTTTGGATTTCAGGTTCTACCGTTGGAGGTCCACAGGAAACATCTTCCACTAACTGACGCATATTAGATTTTGTTCCTTCAAACTGTGATCGTGACCTTTTGTTACTTCTTGTGTGTGTTGGAGTTTCACCTTGTTTGTTAGCAGAGATGAATGATGCTATTTCCCCATGGCAACCCCAAACAATATATCCAGGTGAAAATCCGCTACAAACCAAGTGATCATACACATCCTCCCGCTTCCATAAAGATGCATTGACATGTACTCCCTCCGGCCAAAGATACTTGTCATCAAAATGGATAAAAAGAGATGTATCTAGAACTAATATACGTCTAGATACATCCCCTTTTATTCATTTTGATGACAAGTATTTCTGGACGGAGGGAGTATGACGCATGTGCAATGGATCTTGGCATCAGAACTTTTTCCGATGTACGCAAAGTCAAGAAAACCATCTACACCAGCCAAGTATTCCTCGCTGGGTCTAGGAGAAAGCAATAGCTCCTTTATAGATTCTAAATCCATCGATACACTGTAACAAAAAGAAATGTAGTTACTGCGCTGAGTGACAAGGGACAAAACTAACATGTCTTCCTATAATGCCTTAAACAGACTCGGTTCATGGAGTGTCAATAGCAGCTCTGGTATATATCTGTTGGTTCTAATACACAAATGATCCAAACTATCACTATTGCAACAACAGAAGATAGATTGGTCAGATGGTCTACCGGTAGTTGTTTACTTCTACAGAGTAACCAGCAACTACAGATATACTAGCAATTAGGAAGCACAAGATCCAGATATACGCAACTAGCAAACATCAGCTCAAATTGGACAATCAAGACAATGAGGACAGCAACATCATTCATCATATACACTAATAGTCTCTAGTCTAATCTAACTAGTTACTAAGCTCTCTTGAATTCTAGCCACCTGGTGCATCGTGGATTTGGAAGGCGCTCGTGGGCCCATTTGACGGTTAATTTTGCTGGGATATGGGCGATTGTGTATTTGATTTGCTCAGATTGGGTTTTCTCCTTCCCTTCTACAGTAAGGCAGCCCTCAAAAAAGAATTAGAAGTAGCACTCACTTATGTGAGTTTTAGTATTAGGGATACTTCTACATATTTACATTTGAGTCATTATCATTTTTTGCTGCTCTATGATTCTTTTATATGGGCAGTAGTGATTCAAGTACAAACTACATAGGATTTTGTTACACATTTTGCTCAATCTGCTGTATGCAAGTAAAGGGTATATTTAACCAAGCATGAGCAAGCGATATGACCTTGAGCATTAGACTTTGATGTCGGGTCTAGTTTATTTAGTTTCTTGGGGCACCTTATTGGCTGACATTAAAAATATCTGATATTGTTCATGCAAATTACAGATTATATTATCATTGTCGTTGAATGCTAATATTGATCATAATATAGGCTGCTTCCAAAGTAATTTTAAAGACTTCAACATATCCCAGCAAGTGGAATGTTGCGTATGGTACTATTCGGAGTACTGATCCAAGAACTAAGGCTGGTGGCACTGAGTTAGGTGCTGAATTTGCCCTTGTGCGCATATATCAATCTATTCTTGATAATGAGGAGTTGGTAAGGGAAGTTTCTGATTGCAAGACAATTGGTGAGGCTTTCACTTCAGGATACTTAATTGCCTGGCCTTCAGCTTTTGTAAGTTAAAATCTTCTCTTCCACATTCTAAAATCATATTTGTGTACATTTAATCACATATATCTAAGGTGCAAGTTTCTTTTACAGATTCGAGAGAAGCATAATTGAGTTGCAGCTGAATTCTTGGATCAAGAAGCAAATAAAATTTGAAGATTTTAGCTACGAATAGTCGTAGTTTACATTGATATATTGAAAAATGTAATGTCGTCCACAAGATCTTTTTCTTTTGTTGAATTGATGCAAATGCTATGGTGTAATAATCTCCATAGTTGTGTTTTCTCTGCTCAAAATTATACGACTGATATATTTATTGTAATGCATATGTATCATACACTCTTGTATATTCCTAATAAATATCTTTATATGAATTTCTAGACATGTTGTGCTTCAGTTTCTATATCATTTTGATGCTGCCAAGCATAATAATAAAATGATTAACTATTTACGCAATTGCATCGATTTTATTAAATAAATTTATATTCCATAAAATTGGTGTCAAATTTTGTGGGTAATAATAATAAAAAAAGACATTAATTATGTTACCATATTGATATAGTAGTGTTACCGATGGTGTTACTATAGTTACAAAATTTGTTACTAGAGTAGTTGACAACTATAATTATAGTATTACGATATTTGGATATTATGTTACTGGTTGTGTTCCAATGCTAAAAAAATTGTGTTACCAGTTGCGTTACTATCGTTACAAAAACATGTTACAAGCAACTTTCTACGTCTATGCAAGTATGTTACTAACAGCGTTACTATAAGTACAAAAATGTGTTACCAATGTGTCTGGCAACACATAATACACATGTTACTGCAATGTAATTGTAACACACTTTTTGATATATGGTAACAATTATTATGTGTGACAGTTGACACAACGTAGTAACACGGTCTAATGGAACACATTTCAAACTGTGTTACTATATGGCCTAGTAACATACTTTTGGGCCTGTAGTAACACAAGTCGGTGTTACAAAAGCTCTGTCCTGTTGTAGTGACCATGACGAACCTACGAACTATGAGGAAGCGATGATGAGCCTAGATTCCGATAAATGGCTTGAGGCCATGAAATCGGAGATAGGATCCATGTATGAGAACAAAGTGTGGACTTTGGTGGACTTGCTCGATGATCGGCAAGCCATTGAGAATAAATGGATCTTCAAGAGGAAGACGGACACTGATGGTAGTGTTACTATCTACAAAGCTCGACTTGTCGCAAAAAGGTTTTCGACAAGATCAAGGTGTTGACTATGATGAGATTTTCTCACTCGTAGCGATGCTTAAGTCTGTCTGAATCATGTTAGCAATTGCTACATTTTTTGAAATCTGGCAAATGGATGTCAAAACTGCATTCCTTAATGGATTTATTAAAGAAGAGTTGTATACGATGCAACCAAAAGGTTTTGTTGATCCTAAAGGTGCTAACAAAATATGCAAACTCCAACAATCCATCTATGTACTAGTGCAAGCATCTCGGAGTAGGAATATACGCTTTGATAAGGTGATCAAAGCATATGGTTTTATACAAACTAATGGTGAAGCCTGTATTTACAAGAAAGTGAGTGGGAGCTCTGTAGCATTTCTGATATTATATGTGGATGACATATTGCTGATTGGAAATGATATAGAATTTTTGGATAGCATAAAGGATACTTGAAAAGGAATTTTAAAATTAAAGACCTCGGTGAAGCTACTTATATATTGGGCATTAAGATCTATAGGAATAGATCGAGACACTTAATAGGACTTCCGCAAAGCACATACCTTGACAAGATTTTGAAGATGTTCAAAATGGATCAGTCAAAGAAGGAGTTCTTGCTTGTATTACAAGGTGTGAAGTTGAGTAAGACTCAAAATCCGACCACGGCAGAAGATAGAGAGAGAATGAAAGTCATTCCCTATGCCTCGGCCATGGGTTCTATAAAGTATGCCATGCTGTGTACCAGACCTATTGTATACCTTGCCATGAGTTTGGCAAGGGGGTACAATAGTGATCTAGGAGTAGATCACTGGACAGCGGTCAAAATTATCCTTAGGTACCTAAAGAGGACTAAGGAAATGTTTCTCGGTTATGGAGGTGATAAAGTGTTCATCATAAAGAGTTACGTCGATGCAAGCTTTGACACTGATCTAGATGACTCTAAGTCTCAATCTAGATACGTATTGAACGTAGGAGCAATTAGCTAGAGTAGCTCCATGCAGAGCATTGTAGACATAGAAATTTGCAAAATACATACGGATCTGAATGTGGCAGACCTGTTGACTAAACTTCTCTCACAAGCAAAACATGATCACACCTTAGTACTCTCTGGGTGTTAATCACATAGCGATGTGAACTAGATTATTGACTCTAGTAAATCCTTTGGGTGTTGGTGACATGGCGATGTGAACCATGGGTGTTAATCACATAATGATGTGAACTATTGATGTTAAATCATATGGCGACGTGAACTAGATTATTGACTCGCAAGTGGGAGACTGAAGGAAATATACCCTAGAGGCAATAATAAGTAGTTATTTTATATTTCCTTATATCATGATAAATGTTTATTATTCATGCTAGAATTGTATTAACCGGAAACTTGATACATGTGTGGATACATATACAAAACACATTGTCCCTAGTAAGCCTCTACTAGAATAGCTCGTTAATCAAAGATGGTTAGGTTTCCTAACCATAAACATGTGTTGTCATTTGATGAACGGGATCACATCATTAGGAGAATGATGTGACGGACAAGACCCATTCGTTTGCTTAGCATAATGATCGTTAAGTTTTATTGCTATTTCTTTCTTCATGACTTATACATATTCCTCTAACTATGAGATTATGCAACTCCCGAATACCGGAGGAACACCTTGTGTGCTATCAAACGTCACAACGTAACTGGGTGATTATAAAGATGCTCTATAGGTGTCTCCGAAGGTGTTTGTTAGGTTGACATAGATCAAGATTAGGATTTGTCACTCCGAGTATCGGAGAGGTATCTTTGGGCCCTCTTGGTAATGCACATCACTATAAGCCTTGCAAGCAATGTGACTAATGAGTTACTTACGGGATGATGCATTACGGAATGAGTAAAGAGAATTGTCAGTAACGAGATTGAACTAGGTATGAGGATATCGATGATCAAATCTCGGGCAAGTAACATACCGATGACAAAGGGAATAACGTATGTTGTCATTGCGGTTTGACTGACAAAGATCTTCGTAGAATATGTAGGAACCAATATGAGCATCCAGGTTCCACTGTTAGTTATTGATCGAAGATGTGTCTCGGTCATGTCTACATAGTTCTCGAACCCGTAGGGTCCGCACGCTCAACGTTCGATGATGATTTGTATTATGAGTTATGTGTTTTGGTGACCGAAGATTGTTTGGAGTCTCGGATGATATCATGGACATGACGAGGAGTCTTGAAATGGTCGAGAGGTGAATATTGATATATTGGATGAAGGTATTTGGACATCGTAATGGTTTCAGGACGTTTCGAATACTTATCGGAGAACCAAGGGGTTACCGGAACCCCCCGGGGAAGTAATGGGCCTTCATGGGCCATAGGGGAGAGAGAGAGGAGCCCGCAAGGGGTGGCGTCCCCCCCAAGGGAGTCCGAATTGGAGAAGGAGAGGGGGGCGCGGCCCCCTTTCCTCTTTCCCTCTCCCTATCCCTCTCCTTCCCTTTTCCCCTCCGATAGAAAGGAATGGGGGCCGACTAGGATTGGGAGTCCTAGTCGGTTTCCCCCTATGGCGCGCCCCTTGTGGCCGGCCTCCTCCCCTCCTCCTTTATATACGGGGGCAGGGGGCACCCCATAGCACAACGGTTATTCTCTTAGCCGTGTGTGGTGCCCCCCTCCACAGTTTACTCCTTCGCTCATAGCGTCGTAGTGCTTAGGCAAAGCCCTGCGCGGATCACATCACCATCACCGTCACCACACCGTCGTGCTGACGAAACTCTCCCATGACACATTGCTGGATCAAGAGTTCGAGGGACGTCATCGAGCTGAACATGTGCAGAACTCGGAGGTGCCGTACGTTCGGTGCTTGATCGGTCGAAATGAGAAGAAGTTCGACTACATCAACCGCGTTAACAAATGCTTCCGCTTTCGATCTACGAGGGTATACTCCTATAGAGAAAAATAAGCTCATTTACTATCAGAAGTGCTTTGCATTTATTGCTTCATAGTCTGCTTCCTACTATATTTCTTCACTAGCACTGACACTAGCCAAATCAACACTGATCAGTGTGCCTAGTTCCAAACAAGACATCCTTATAGTTGTCTGGTCTATCTTCCAAGTAGTAGTGTTGGCAAAGATTTGGTTCAGCCTGTTACACAATTTCACACATGTGAGAAAACACACGGAAAAGAGATCAAAATCGAGCAAAAAATGGAATCTTGCACGATGATTGGGGGTACTTGTAGAAAACCCTCCTAGGATTTTGCGTCTGATTTTGACACAAGATGAATCGTTGACCGAATTCGGCAGCAATGGCATGACACCAACGACAGTTGGTTGCGGCAGTGGAAGTGACGCTTGCACAACCTTCTTCCTGGGGCGCTTCCTAGTAGACGAGTCTGAGGCGGCCGACATGGTGATGGAGCAGCCATGAGAGAGAGAGAGAGAGAGAGAGAGAGAGAGAGAGAGAGAGAGAGAGAGAGAAGACCTAGGGACCCGGGAATGAAAAGAAGCAATGCGACAAGGGCCGCATTGCATAAATGCCCAATCGTTAGGCACGGGAAATCTCCCGCCTGGGCCCTCTAGTCGGTGTGGTTGCGGTCAAAGTGCCACCCAGGCTAGTCAGCACTGATGAGAGAGAATTAGAATCTGAGATGGACGACTTAAAAAAGATTTAGGACTCAGACGTGCATTTCCAAAGTATTGGGACTCAGTTGGCAATTCAACGAAAGAATTAGGACCACCTATGCATTTTACTCTTTAAGTTTTTTTAGACAAATTTACTCTTTAAGTTTTTTTTGAGGCAATTTTACTCTTTAAGTTAACTTTTTTTGTGAGAAACTCTTTAACTTTTTCTGGGCTACCTCTTTAAGTTAAGTTTCTTTAGGGGTAACTCTTTAATCTAAGTTTTTTTGAGGGGTAACTCTTTAAGTTAAGTTTTTTTAGAATCAACTCTTTAAGTTATTTTTTTTCTTTTTGATAACCAACCCTTTAATTTAAGTTAACTCTTTAATAAGTTCAGTTAAAAGAAATCTTTAATAGTTAAGTTTTTTTGAGAATTTAATACTTCCTCCGTTCCTAAATATAAGTCTTTTTAGAGATTGCATTACTGAACTCTACATACAGATGTATATAGACATGTTTTAGAGTGTAGATTCACTCATTTTTACTTTGTATGTAGTCCTAGTGAAATCTCTTTAAAGACTTATATTTAGGAAATTGGTAGTAAGTTAAGTTTTTTAGCAGCATTTAATAAGTTAAGTTTCTTTTAGAAGAATTTAATAAGTTATGTTTTTTTAGAAGTACTCCCTCTGTAAATTAATACAAGAGCGTTTAGATTACTATTTTATTGATCTAAACACAACTACTTATTTAATAAGTTAAGTAAGTATATAGAGATAAAGAGGTTGCTTTGCCTTGGCCCAACATTGGCACCGGGCAACCCGCTGATAAGTCACCTGGGCCTTAGCCCAGCCCAAAGCACTAGCAGCATAAGAATCAACAAAGAGGAAAGGGGTCGACAGCGGCGCTGTTAGGGTTTGCTCGATTTGCTCGGAGGCGGCGGCGAGTAGGAATAGGGATTCATTCATCATGGCGTCTGTAGAGGAGTTGGAATCGGAAGAGGAGGTGGAGGGATTCGAGCCTTTCTTCTATGACAGTGAGGATTGGGATGCCTGGGCGGAGGAGGAGAACCGGCGATTGGAGAGGCGCCGGCGGGAGGAAGAGGAGAAGGCGCGGAAGACGGAGGAGAACCGGCGGAGACGCGAGGCACACGATGCGGTCATGGACTCCATCATCCAGCACGATCCCAAGGCTGGGCGCAAGGTCTACACCCGGTTTTTTCTCAGAGACTTCTCCGTCTTTGACATCAACGAAGAGTGTAAGTGGCCTCTCCGTTTCTGAAGCCGGTGTAGTACTGTTCTCTTTTGGCTTTATATTTGTAGAATTGTCTGGTTGACAGTATGCATGGGAACTGAATTAGTACGTTTCACCTGCATAATCCTCTGTTAGGTGAATCCTCTGACATGCCATGTTCATTATTGATGCATATATAGCAGTAAACAGCAAATCTCAGTCCGTTTACTAGATTGGATTCAGTTTCAATTAACAACAGGAACTCACTGATTTGGCTAAAACTGAAATTTACTTTCTACAGATGGTGAGATTATAGTTTCTCTTGAAGTTAACAGCGAATCTCAGTTCATTTACTTAGGTTTGATTCATATGTATATCACTTAACAACAGGAATCACTGATTTTGTGAAACTTGAAATTAACTTGGTTTGAATGGTGAGATGATAGCTTTCTCTTGAAGTTAACTCGCAAGTCAAGTAAGAATATTAGATGGTTTAACTCAGTGGGATATAAATGGGAAAAACACAAACTGGGACTGTTTATTGTGATGAAATAATCTGACAGATATATTTTGTTTATTCGTTGCAGCGTCTGTCCCTCCAATGCGATACACCGATAGTATCTACCAAGATGAATTTGGGCTAGAAGACTCTGCAAACATCCTCTCTGTCAGCATAGTCTCCTCAGATGCAGGCTTCCCAGTCGATGTCTATGGCCGTGTCATTGCCAGAGACAGCATTGACTACAAGTGCATTTATCTCTTTCACCGCAATAGAGATGATTGCCAGCGTGTCAACGAGGTACATCCTTGCTTCTAAGTTCGTTCTAATCGGGTTTCGTTTTATTTGAAGATGCCTTTAATATCAACTGTTAATGTACATACATCTAAATGGAGTCATCTTAGTGCTGGTGGCTGTCGATCCAGATAGTCATCTGCATATAAACGGAGTAGCTTTTATGGCATGCTTCCAATCTTCATTTTGAGCAGTGTTTGGATGAGCATACTTTAATCTCTCTGTGCAATTCTTTTCATAGGATGGAATGCTGATTTTAACTGGCCCATATCGAGGTCTAGTGCTGGTTGATTTCATCTATCTTGAGATAGATCTTAAAATAAGGGAAGAAGGAGTTCCAGACAGGCCATTTAGCAAGGGTCTAATAAGCATTGATGGCCGAGTACTGTCTAGAGAGAAAGATGTCATGGTTAGAAGTGAAACCCTTGAGAGCTGGCTCAGCACTACAGAAGTGAGATTCACAACTGTCCTGAACGCAGTCGAGTGCACCTTTGAAATCAAGCTCACTGAGGGGCTTTTTAAAGGAAATATAACAGTTGGCATCGCGGATAAAGCTCGCAAGCTGGACAATGAACAAACGATTGTGATTCATGATAGCACAGCAGATGGCGTGGTTACAAGTGATGAAAGTGGAGTTATCAAACTCCGGCGAAGTGTCATTACTATCTGTCTGCAAAGAACGGTGATGTTTCACATAGATAATGAGGCTGATGGTGTTTGTGCTGAACGAAACTTTGATTTCACTCCACGCCGCACTGGTGCAGATGAACATAAAATTACCTGTGGTGCTGGGAAGTTCAGATTCAGGGTTGTCTGGTCCTTGATGGACTTTAGGCTGTAATCCTGTGTCTTGGTAAACATAGTTCTGATGTAATGGAGTGATGCAATCGTGATGTAATGATGTGGTGCACTAAGTTATATTATTGTTATTAAATAACTTGATGGATTATGTGTAATGAGTAGCGAACTAGTTATTATATAATATTCTGGCTTGTTGTACCGAATTTGTTGGTTTAATTTTTTGGCATAATTAAAGCAGATTAGTGCACTTGGCGTTTTGTCAGACATTTGTTAGGCATTAATATGAACATCTGTCACTGTTAAGGGACTTTTCTATAATATTTATCTGTGGTTTGTATTGATTGCTCATGGTCACGTCTGTGTTATCTAAATGTCCTGAAAATTTAATTATTTGAAAGATGGCTTTGCATTGCATTTGGTTGCTGTTATTCTGAAGTAACTTCTGAAGCACAACCTGGGTTCAACTTGGAAGGCAGGAGACATCTTCATGTTATCTGAACCACATGTTTGCTGGGAAGGAGTGTCCTTCACGAGAAAGTGGCTTCATTTTTTGATCCATGTTGCCTGTTCAAGCCAATACAAAATTTGCTGGAACATAAGAAATTTGGGGATCTTTACAAAAGAAACGATCTTCAAGACCCCATGCCGCCAGAGGTACTTTTTTTTATCCATGTTCTCTTTTATAAACTGTGTTTGATTCTGTGCTTCTGGCAATGCCTCTACATATGCATATGTGGATATGCTAATTGACGACATCTGTGATGATTACCTAGGCCATTTGTTTATTTTACCTAGGGCACTGGAAAATGTTGGAATTGCTGACTTGGCTACAAGGATTTAGCACAATGAGAGGATAAAGGTCAGTATGTTGTAATATTTGCCACTTCAATTTGAACTTCTGATTGCCATCTCTACCTCTAAAAACCGTTGGTTGTAACACTCTTGATGGTTTGGCTTAACTAGCTGTTTTGAACGCATTGATGAGCACCAAGAGGCATGCTTCTCCTGACCATAATTTAAGAAATAATCAACACTTGATCCCTCCCCACCTGTATATTGCTCAAAAAACTGCCAAAGCTAAGAGTTGCCCCTTAAGCTTTGGCTGGTCCAGTTTATAAGGGAAACAAGATTGAAAACCTAAACAAATTGACCCTGTTTATGAGGAAAACCGTACAAGTAACAAGGTTACAGAGGATGAGAAAAAATTGACGCACATCAAAGATTAACAAGAGAAGGAAAAAGGATGCCCAGGACAAGTCATGACCTAGCTAGCAGAACGAAGGACCAACACCACGGGAGTCACAAGTAGACTAGGGGTATCGTCGAGGGATCACAATACCTAGACTAAGCAAGCAACCTAACGCACCGCACCGGCGTGCATACCGAACCCCTCGAGACAACTCAGGAGCATCCACAACCAACGAGTGACATCACGAACCTTGACTTGGAGCTCCGCCACAGGAATTCGGGACGATTAGCAAGTTGGGGAGGCTTCTTGCGTCATCGAAGAGCAAAGATGAACCGGAACAACACCAAGAGCACAAAGCTCACCGCAACACATCGTCCACCAATGGAGGGACTTGAACTTGCACAGCAACATGGCCATCATCGGGGAACACCACCAAAGACGAACACATAGGGAGCAAGGCAGCAGCAACACAAACCACCGTCGACCCCAACCGGCCGCACCACCACCACCAACATTCCGGCAGCAAGCAACGCCCAACAACAACCAAGCTGACCCCAAAATAGTATATTACTGCAGCAATATATCGTCTGTCAATTGATGTTGACGGTCCTATGTTCAGAGTTATCAGCACATTCCTGTAGAGCACCCCTACCTATATTTTTGTGATTTCCCGGTGGACATATTGCTGCAGTATCTGATCTAGTTTTGAGAGAAATCAGCACATTCCATCAGAGAAACCCTGCCTTTGTTTTCTATGGTGCTTCAGATCAAAATACTGCTACCGTATCTGTTAAAAGTCATGGTTCATTGTCTTGCTGCTCTTGCAGGCGTATGTGCTCGGAGCATTCAACACTGAGATGTGGCTCGGCTAAGTGGAAGGAGAGCAAGGACAAAGATGCCTTGCCGGATGACCAGTCACCAGATGTGTCATCTTTGGTTTAGCTCCTGCAAGTACTGGTCTCTGCTTCCAGTCCGAAGGGCTGCTAACAAAGAGGCCATGACGAGGTTATGACGTTGCATCATCGTTCTATCCATGTCCATTTGTTCTTTTTACATCTGAAACCTATACCACTTGTTGAACTACCCGAAGTCTTGTTTACATATTTTATTAGTTTCCAATTTCTGAAGTTATCCCTTGGTCAAATTGCTTTAAGCTTCTCAATCTAATCAAACTAATGTAGGGATCTAGTGACTCTGCAATAGATGATTTTCATGTACGTTCCTGATCGTTGCTCTTCCATTTTCATATAACTCCTTTTCACGATAGCGTGTTGTCTGCTGCACTCTTTTCTATACTTTGCACGTTCATTCTACAGGGCGACATTCTACAAAGTGCGTCAGTGCCTAGCTCGTAGAGAGCTGCCACGTGATGCTGCCTGCATGTTTTGTGGCCAAACCTTGGAGACCATGCAGCACTTTCTGGTTGACTGCCCATTTGCCAGGGACGCTTGGCGTGGGTTCCTCTCCTGGATCCATGCCGCTGTCAGAGATCCCGTCTCTGGCGAGCCACCCATCGACTGGTGGCCACAACCTGTGCGCATGCCAAGCAGAGATCTCTAAAGAGGGGCAAAAGGGTCTTGCGAGCGCCGTGCTTGTCACGTCCTGGATGATCTGGAAGCACAGGAACGCCTGCACTTTTGACAGTGTGCAACCTGATGTTCGCACCATTCTCAGCGAATATATCTTCGATGAGGGTAGCGCATGGGGCTGGCTGCCTGCCGGCCTGAGGGCTGGGATGTTTTGTTGATTTCCGTGAGCAGTTTCCTTTGTCGCTTTTCGCTTTTGCTCTGCCGGCTTGGGTCTCTATTGTCTATCTAATTATCACCATGTAGAATGTATTAGCACTTAGGCCAGCTATAATTCAGAGGTGAAATAGTTTTTAGATCCTGTGCTCACAGAGCTTGTTCAATCGTTTCATACTCATGAACTCATGATTGCTCATTTTTCACTCGTAAGTCGAGTTCAACCGTTTCATAGTCATGTTTAGTTATGATCAGTGTGGATGCAGTTCTACGGAATTTTGTTTAGCTTACTCACTTGGGTACTTGTGAAATATACATTCGTTGGTTAACGATGCTAGTCTCTGCTCTGGTTGCAGGCTGCCAGCAAGATTTTGTTCGTCTGCACTCAACTTTCTACTTAATGTGCCGAGGGTTGCCGTCGTATATGATTTGTACGTCAAGGTAATGTCATGTTTTATTTCTTTCTGTGTCGTCGGCAACTGATCATCTGTCTGATTGTGCACCATGTGGTTTGGCTGAAACCATTTTAGATTCAGGAACAGTTCACACAGGCATAACACGAAGAAAGCAGCGGAGTTGGCTGCAGAATCGTCTCAGGGCTTGTGCAAACGCCCGAGACTCCAGGTGCCTTTCCCTCTTACTGCCCATGAAAAAGCTTCTAATGCTTATTACCTCGTTTCACAGCTTGTATTCCTGCAGCAAATATGTCGGATATCAATTTTGGCTCTGGGGTCCAAATGATCCTAAAACCAGGACCACTCCTCATTCTAGAGATTTGCGCTTCAGGCTGTATCCTCTTTTGTATTCTGATGAGTTGTGCTCTCCTTTTGGGGCAGTATCATGATCACATCTGGTCCTTACTGAATGAGCGCAAGTCTGTTTGTCGGTCGTTGGTCTAGACGGCAAGGTTTTGGCTACCGAGGAGCACTTTTTTCTCGTGGGTCACCGAGAAACTCGGTTACCGAGAAATTCCGAGCAAATTTCGGACGAATTTTTGTGAATCCGAACAAAATTCGTCAAAAATCCATTCAAATTCAAAATTTCGGAATTTTTTCGCTTGGGAGTAGATTTCTCGTGGGGTACTGGGAAACGCGGTAACCAGTTTTCTCGGGCGGTACCCAAAACCATGCTAGACGGTCATGCGCCGCGTCTTACCGTTCTGCAACACTTCCAAATAACGGGCATGATAGGCCGCGGTGGTGTGCAACGTAAACCAGCCGCCCTTTCGTGGTGCATTCCAGGATCCAATGGGGAGCTGACAGAACCATCGAACGATAATATTTCAGAACAACATCAACTAGCTAGCCACTCGAGGCAGCATTTCATGATCATGCATGAAGCTTTAGGGGAACCTTTCTACCCTTCCTGACGAGGCATTATGATCAGTGCTCGCTCCCAGCGATGGTTTCGAAGACATACTATGATTCCACTCGTGTTCAAGTAGCACCCAACTGTACCGAAAGTGTTGTTCTAAGCCCGAGCTCATGTGAGCTCGGGTGAGCAGTAAAATCACAAGAAATAGAAAAAAGTTCAAAAAAATATGACTTTTTTAATGTGAAACATTGACAAATGTTTTCGTAGCTTGTAAAGTTTTATCACGAAATGACATTTGTGGAAAATGTGGAAAAAAGAAATGGACGCTTCAAAATGCATTTGAAAACAACATTTTGGAGCATCAATTTTGTTTTTTTTTTGCCACGATTTCCACGAATATCATATGGTGATGAAATTTTGCAATCTAACAAACATTTTGAATGTTTCACACACAAATTTCAGAATGTTTTGAATTTGTTTTTTCTATTTTCTTTTTGATTTGAAAACATTCACTGCTAGACTCCATCACGGCATGCTTCACGATCACGCTCTAATAACTTACCACACAAGTTCAGATATGTTACCATCAATTTCACAAGGACTTCAATTTTCAAAGCAAATCATAGCATCAGATAGAAAATATTTCTCAGTACTCCAGTCTGCATAGTTTGACATAGTACTTAACTACGACAGCCACTGATGCAATGGTGCCCTTGAAACAACACCTGAGCTATATCTCTACTCCTAATGGACGAGTTGGTTGAATAGTCCCCCCCACTTTCAACCGGTTTATTTTCAACCGGTTTTTTTTCAACCGGTTTTTCTTCGTCCCACCTCCCACCACCCCCCTCCCACCGGTTTTTCTCTTTCTCGTCTGGCCGACAATACCCAACGTATTTATGGTAATCAATCACAATTAATCCACGTATGGTAAGGCTATAAACTTAGAAATCTCAAATATGATAATTATAGTAATAAATCAATCCATGTATGGTAAGGCTATAATCTGGCCGACAATACCCAACGTATTTATGGTAATCAATCACAATTAATCCACGTATGGTAAGGCTATAAACTCAGAAATCACAATTAATCAATCACAATTAATCCACGATTAGGGTAAGGCTATAACTAAGGAAATTTCGAATATGGTAATTATCACCAGAATCAAAGCTTTCCAAAAAAGTTCTTCTTGCCATACCCTAATCGTGACCTTCTCATCCTGAGGCATTATTTCCATCTATTTCTCAGCTGAATCAGAACTTTCCAAAACTTTGTCTGACTAAATCACAATTTTCCTTCCTTCCCTATCATCTCAATCGAATCATGAGCTATAGGTAAGTCATTTCGTTCTCCACCTCGCACGGGTTGTACTGATTTTTATCATGGTTTGGCCCCCTGCCGTACAAGCCGCTTGATTCCTCATCCCTCGCTCAATTCCTCCACCCTATCTTCTTCTTCATGGTGAGCGACCCAGGCAGCGATGCGTGCCCGTTATGCATCAGCGAGGAGGACTAGGAAATGGTGATTGCCAGCCCCGCGCTCGTCACGTGAACCCGTTCACCGTCAGGTCATGCTGGTGTGTTACGGGTGTAGGTGCACCTTACCTTAGCCATGGAGGTTTGCCGGTGGACAACGGAGGCCTCTCCATGGACAGCAGTATCCCTCTCCTCTTCCTGCGCCCTACCTCTCCTTCCTCAGTCTCTACCTCTCTCTCTTTTTCTCTGTTCCAGGAGATCTGCAACCGACGCTGCAGGCCCTGCCCGTTCGCTGCCGGTCACCTTGCCTCGCTGTTCGATCTCACCGCTGGATATGCACGACTCCGCCGCCCTGTGCCGTCCTCGTCGGGCACCATCATGGCGGCGCGAACACTGTATGCATGTGCCTACAATCAGCGGCGGATTCAACAGCGTGGTGGGCACTAGCGAGTAGCGACCCAGCGGGCAGTGGCTGTGCTGGCCGCTGTCTGCCGCCGAGGCGTAACGGCTCGGGCCTAGACTCCGAGTTCGTCATGGCGCTCCGCGCAACTTCCCTTGCGTCGGCTGACTCATGCATGCATCTACAATCTAACTAGCTAATTCCTCCCTTTGACTGCTATTTTCTCTGGTTGTACTGTTCCACAGCTTAGGCATTTAATATTTTGATGCAAGGTGGAGGTGGGGGAAGAAAACAACAAGAAGAAGGATTATGGGAGGAAGTGGCGTGTCATGTGGCGGCTGAGAAGAGGGAGGGGCATGAAGATGACGAGGATATGCATTTATCTACCACATCATGAGCATGAGATATCATCACATGTAAATTGTATATGACTCATATCACACAGTCTTTCTTTTTGTAAAAACATTTTGTTAGCACATTTCTTGTTGTACATATAGTTTTTTTAGCATGTGGCAACACATGGGCATCCAGCACTATGTGAATAAATTCACTTTTGGTCCATTTTAAACTTGCTAATTGGCTTCTTACAACTCATGATGGATCTTTGTAATCCAATGTCTGATCGAACATAGAGATGAAAGAACTAGGAATCCGCACGGACTCGGTGCACGCCGTGGTGGATCAGCACATACACAAGGGGAAGGGATTAGGCAACACATGGGCATCCAGCACTATGTGAATAAATTCACTTTTGGTCCATTTTAAACTTGCTAATTGGCTTCTTACAACTCACGATCGATCTTTGTAATCCAATGTCTGATCGAACATAGAGATGAAAGAACTAGGAATCCGCACGGACTCGGTGCATGCCTTGGTGGTGGATTAGCACATACACAAGGGGAGGGATTAGGCAACACATGGGCATCCAGCGTGTTCCAAAAACAAGAAGGAAAAAGAACTGAAGCCAAAGTGGTGCATGGTGTTGGAGAAAGTAAGAGTGTTCCAAATAATAAGTGAAAAAAAGAAAGAAAGAGTATTCTAGGAAATAAGTAGGAACGAGAACTAAAGTTGCCGAGGAATGAGAAAGAAGAAGATGAGGCATCGATGATGAACACATTAATGTTGACGTGGTGCTGGTTGGTGCCAATTAAACGGATTGGCGAAGAGGCATGGAGTAGAAGACATAGGGAAATATGAAGAAGAGAAGAACGACAATTATCCCTTCTAGCATATGTGGGATGGAGGTGGAGCTTATTGGTGACTAGGAAAGATCTCTGTAGTTATTTGTTGTTTTGTGTCAATAGTATGTGTTAGTTTAACCCACTCTATTATATCGTAAACAAGAAAATTTCATCCTTACTGCAATGCATGGCGAAGATGAGTTGGCTGTCATATGCTTTTAATGGAGGTGGCGCCAGTGAGAGGAAAAAGAGAAATGTCTCGCTACGGCGGAAAATCGGTCAAGAATGAGAGGTTCCGACAGAAAAAGGGAAGGTGCGTCATTGGATAGGGTTTTTTTGGTGAACCCGGATGTTACAGATATTGCGGATAGCCCGTAGCAACGCACGGGCGTTCTGCTAGTATATATAGTGGATTACAAACGATAGAACCCTAGACATTTGATAATAATTATTACAGGGCCGCATTCACTGACCCACCATAACCATGTTCCATCGGTACATATGTGCACACTAGACAGATGGCAAGCCAACCCAACGGATGGTTGCATCCGTCAACCAACCATTCTTTCGGACAGAAGGTGGCATCTCATCCCCCTTCAACTCAAGGGCTAGATCATTGAGTCTTGTATATATGTCATTGTGTGTTTCTCCTGTCCTCATAGCAAAGAGGCCCATCTTACTCTTCGACACCGTGAGGTTGGAGGTCTTGAGATCAGAGTTGCCTTCATGCAATCTCTCAGGAGGATCCCAAGATTCTTTCGTGGTGGTGTAGAGGCGAGTGCGGTTCAAGATGAAGGGATAAACATGTAATCATAAACAAAGCAAGAAATTTAAATTGTCCGGCCCTCGTTTCCGAGGGGGCTACATTCTTAGGATTCACGGGGGAGTAAATATCCATGATGATTTCCCAAAGGCCAAAGTTGGCACCACAAACATGAGATCTCATCGAAGCTTTCCAATGACCATAATTCTTAGGTTCAAGAGTAGGTGGAGGGCATATATTAGTAACATTAGTGCCTTGTGAAAGTATAGGGAGCCGATGCTTTACTTGAGGTAGTCTTCCTTATCAACCTCAATACTGGCTATGCCGGCAGCGTTCAATGCGGAGGTTGACTCGACATCCCACTAGTAGAAAAAGGGCCTATTGTCCTGGTTGGTAAGGGCCTTTAGTCACGGTTGGTGAACCGGGACTAAAGGAGGTACTAATGCCCCCTTTAGTCCCGGTTCAATCCAGAACCGGGACTAAAGGAAATATACTGATTTTTTTTTGAATTTTTTTGAATTTTTTTTTATTTTTTTATTTTCAAATTTCTGAATTATTTTAACCTCTAATCTCTAATCAGCACCCCTCATCACCGCTCAATTTATCCTCTAATCTCTAATCACCCCTCATCATTCCAAATCATCTAACTTTTCAAACGGTCACCCATCCTCCCACTCCCCCAGCCTGAGCACGCTTAACTTCCGGGTTCTATTCTCCCTCGTTTCCAAGTCTGCACTTGTTATTTTCCTGACAATAGTAAGATGTCAATCCTATTAACCCTCAGGAATTTTGCTTGAGCATGAAGTGACACATTTCACTGTTTGAGTTTGAAACTATTGTTTTAAAAAACAATTATTATTTAGAAAACAATAGTTATTTTGAAAAATTAGTTTGACCATAGTTTGACCACATTTGACTAGATTTGACCAAAATTCAAAATAACTGAAATGATTATTTAGTAACACTAATATTCTAGAATAATTAGTTTGACCATTGTTTGACCACAGTTTGACCAGATTTGGCCAAAATTCAAAATAACTGAAATAATTATTTAGTAACACTAATATTCTAGAATAATTAGTTTGACCATTGTTTGACCACAGTTTGACCACAGTTAGAAATTTTTTCGATTTTTTCCACTCTAGATCTTAAAAGCCCCGTAACTTTTTTTCTGTAAGATTTTTGAGGATTTTGAAAATGTTTAACGGGGTTCCCCCAGTTAAATTTGGATGTAACTTTTTGAGTAGATGATTTTTCATATAAAAAACTTTTTCATCCGAGTTAGTATGCAAAAGTTATGCCCATTTTTACAAATTCCAGAGAGATTTTGCAAATAAAGTCGAAATTCACATTTGCAAATTTTACCAACAACTAGACCACATATCACATGGGAAACTTATTTTTTTGACATTTCCATCATTTTCTTTTATTTTTTTAAACTGAAAAGGCGATCCACGGGGTAGAGTTTGAAAATGGGACCTTTAGTCTCGGTTCGTGGCACGAACCGGGACTAAAGGTCTCAACCCTATTAGCACCGGTTCGTGTCTCAAATCGGGACTAAAGGTCTAATCTTTAGTCCCGGTTTGAGGCACGAACCGGGACTAAAGGGCATCACACCCTTTAGTCCCGGTTTGAGGCACAAACCGGGACTAAAGGGCATAGGTGAACCGGGACTAATGCCTTAGCCGCATGAACCGGGGCCAATGCTCACATTAGTCCCGGTTCATGATTGAACCGGGACTAATGTGGATATTGGCCCGGAACCATAGCCCTGTTTTCTACTAGTGTCCTTTTGCTGCATTCAACGCAGCGGTTGACTCGACATTCTTTTGTTCAAATATAACAAGATTCCTTTCCAATTCCAAAGTTTCAACTTGTAGTCGGGGTTCTCATCGGTCGATATCTTTACTCTATAGCTGTGAAGGTAAACAACAAGAGAGAGACCTTAATCTGATACAAATTAAAGGATCAAAGATGTTGATAATGTCAACTATAGGGGGGTTGGATGGGTGAATATGCGGCTACCAATTAAATTATTTTCGTAGTTACTTTTAGAGGCTAGTGCGAAAAAGTAAGTTCTCTAGAAATACAACTAGGTGATACAAACCTACATGATGTGTTGTAACAAGGTAGCAAGCTACACAAGGCAACACACAAGCACTACTATAGACACTAGACCACCACCGCCGCCACTGCCGCCACCGTCCAGAAGGCCCAGCAGCTGCCGCACTGCCCCTGGTTCTTCACGTCAATCACCGCGCCCTTCTTCCTTGCTGAAGGAAATATGCCCTAGAGGCAATAATAAAGTTATTATTTATTTCCTTATATCATGATAAATGTTTATTATTCATGCTAGAATTGTATTAACCGGAAACATAATACATGTGTGAATATATAGACAAACAGAGTGTCACTAGTATGCCTCTACTTGACTAGCTTGTTAATCAAAGATGGTTATGTTTCCTAACCATGAACAAAGAGTTGTTATTTGATTAACAAGGTCACATCATTAGTTGAATGATCGATTGACATGACCCATTCCATTAGCTTAGCACATGATCGTTTAGTATGTTGCTACTGCTTTTATCCATGACTTATACATGTTCCTGTAACTATGAGATTATGCAACTCCGTTTACGGAGGAACACTTTGGTGCTACCAAAGCGTCACAGCGTAATCGGGTGATTATAAAGGAGTACTACAGGTGTCTCCAAAGGCAGATGTTGGGTTGGCGTATTCGAGATTAGGTTTTGTCACTCCGATTGTCGGAGAGGTATCTCTGGGCCCTCTCGGTAATGCACATCATGAAGCCTTGCAAGCATTACAACTAATGAGATAGTTGTGAGATGATGTATTACGGAACGAGTAAAGAGACTTGCCGTAGCGAGATTGAACTAGGTATTGGATACCGACGATCGAATCTCGGGCAAGTAACATCTTGATGACAAAGGGAACAACGTATGTTGTTATGCGGTCTGACCGATAAAGATCTTCGTAGAATATGTAGGAACCAATATGGGCATCCAGGTCCGCTGTTGGTTATTGACCGAGAATAGTTCTAGGTCATGTCTACATTGTTCTCGAACCGTAGGGTCCGCACGCTTAAGGTTTCGATGGATGTTATTATGAGTTTATGTATTTTGATGTACCGAAGAAGTTCGAGTCCCGTATGTGATCACGGACATGACGAGGAGTCTCGAAATGGTCGAGACATAAAGATTGATATATTGGAAGCCTATGTTTGGAGTTCGAATGGTTCGGGTGAAAACAGAATTTACCGAATCTGGGAGGTTACGGAACCCCGGGGTAAATGGGCCTCAGTGGGCCTCGAGGGAGAAGAGGAGGGCCGGCCGGGGGTGGCGCGCCCCCCCCCAGTCCGAATAGGACAAGGAGGGGGGCGCCCCTTTCCTCTTTCCCCTCCCCAATCCTATTCCAACTAGGAAGGGGAGTCCTACTCGGTGGGAGTAGGACTCCTCAGCGCCCCTTGGGCGGCCGCACCTCCCCTCCCTCCTTTATATACGGGGCAGGGGGCACCCTAGGACACACAAGTTTGATCTACGGATCGTTCCTTAGCCGTGTCGGTGCCCCCTCCACCAAATTCCACCTCGGTCATACCGTCATGAAGCTTAAGCGAAGCCCTGCGCCGGTGAAACATCAAGATCGTCACCACGCCGTCGTCGTCTTGTGAAACTCTCCTCGACACTCGGCTGGATCGAGATCGAGGGACGTCATCGAGCTGTACGTGTGTCAAGAACTCGGGGCGCGCGAGTAACGGCGCCGGATCGGTCGGATCGCGAGGAGAACGTCACGACTACTTCCTCTACGTTGTGATCGCTTCGCCGGGTCTACAAGGGTATGTAGACAACACTCTCCCTCTCGTTGCTATTCATCACCATGATCTTGCGTGTGCGTAGGAAATTTTTGAAATTACTCGTTCCCCAACAAATGGTATCGAGCCTAGGTTTTTATGGTTTGATGTTTTGCACGAGTAGAACACAAGCGAGTTGTGGGCGATACAAGTCATACTACCTACCAGCATGTCATACTTTGGTTCAGCGGTATTGTGAGATGAAGCGGCCCAGACCGACATTACGCGTACGCTTACGCGAGACTGGTTTCACCGCCACGAGCACTCGTTGCTTAAAGGTGACTGGTGGGTGTCTGTCTCTCTCACTTTAGTTGAACCGAGTGTGGCTACGCCCGGTCCTTGAGAAGGTTAAACGAGTCTATTTGTGAAATATCGTTGTGGTTTTGATGCGTAGGTGAGATTGGTTCTTGCTTAAGCCCGTAGCAGCCACGTAAAATTTGCAACAACAAAGTAGAGGACGTCTAACTTGTTTTTGCAGGGCATGTTGTGATGTGATATGGTCAAGACGTGATGCTATATTTTATTGTATGAGATGATCATGTTTTGTAACGAAGTTATCGGCAATGGCAGGAGCCATATGGTTGTCGCTTTATTTTATGAAATGCAACGCATCTGTAATTGCTTTACTTTATCACTAAGCGGTAGCGATAGTCGAGAAGCAATAGGTGGCGTGGCGACAACGATGCTACGATGGAGATCAAGGTGTCGCGCCGGTGACGATGGTGATCATGATGGTGCTGCAGAGATGGAGATCACGAAGCACAAGATGATGATGACCATATCATATCACTTATATTGATTTGCATGTGATGTTTATCTTTTATGCATCTTATCTTGCTTTGATTGACGGTAGCATTATAAGATGATCTCTCACTAAATTATCAAGAAGTGTTCTCCCTGAGTATGCACCGTTGCCAAAGTTCGTCGTGCCCAGACACCACGTGATGATCGGGTGTGATAAGCTCTACGTCCATCTACAACGGGTGCAAGCCAGTTTTGCACACGCAGAATACTCAGGTTATACTTGACGAGCCTAGCATATGCAGATATGGCCTCGGAACACGGAGACCGAAAGGTCGAGCGTGAATCATATAGTAGATATGATCAACATAAGATGTTCACCATTGAAAACTACTCCATCTCACGTGATGATCGGTTATGGTTTAGTTGATTTGGGTCACGTGATCACTTAGATGACTAGAGATGTCTATCTAAGTGGGAGTTCTTAAGTAATATGATTAATTGAACTTAAATTTATCATGAACTTAGTCCTGGTAGTATTTTGCAAATTATGTTGTAAGATCAATAGCTTGTGTTGTTGCTTTCATATGTTTATTTTGATATGTTCCTAGAGAAAATTGTGTTGAAAAATGTTAGTAGCAATGATGCGGATTTGATCCGTGATCGAGGTTTATCCTCATTGCTGCACAGAGGAATTATGTCCTTAATGCACCGCTAGGTGATGGACCTATTGCAGGAGCGATGCGGCGTTATGAGCGTTTGGCTAGCTTAGTATGATGACTACTTGATAGTTTTGTGCACCATGCTTTATGGCTTAGAATCGGGACTTCAAAGATGTTTTGAACATCATGGACCATATGAGATGTTCCAGAATTGAAATTAATATTTCAAGCAAATACCGAGTTGAGAGTTATGAAGTCTCCAACAAGTTCTATAGCTAAAAGATGGAGGAGAATCGCTCAACTAGTGAGCATGTGCTCAGATTATGCAGGTACTTCAATCGCTTGAATCAAGTGGGGTTAATCTTCCGGATAAGATAGTGATTGATGAATTCTCTAGTCACCATCACCAAGTTAGTAGAACTTTGTGATGAACTATAGTATGCAAGGGATGACAAAAATGATTCCCGAGCTCTTCGTGATGTTGAAATCGACGAAGGTAGAAATCAAAAAGAGCATCAAGCGTTGATGATTGACAAGATCACTAGTTTCGAGAAAAGGGCAAGGGAAAGAAAGGGAACTTCAAGTAGATTGACAAGCAAGTTGTCACTCCCACGAAGAAGCCCAAAGCTGAACCAAAGCTGAAACCGAGTGCTTACACTGCAAAGGAAATGGTCCTTTGGAGCGGAACTGCCCTAAATATTTGGTGGATAAGAAGGATGGCAAAGTGAAAAAGGGTATATTTGATATACAGGTGTTTGATGTGTGCTTTACTAGTGTTTATAGCAACCCCTCGGTATTTGGTACTGGTTCAGTTGCTAAGAGTAGTAACTCGAAACAGGAGTTGTAGAATAAACAGAAACTAGTTAAGGGTGAAGTGACGATGTGTGTTGAAAGTAGTTTCAAGATTGATATGATCATCATCGCACACTCCCTATACTTTCGGGATTAGTGTTGAACCTAAATAAATGTTATTTGGTGTTTGCGTTGAGCATGAATATGATTTGATCGTGTTTTTTGCAAAACGGTTATTCATTTAAGTAAGAGAATAAACTGTTGTTCTGTTTACATGAATAAAACCTTATATGGTTACACGCCCAATGAAAATGGTTCATTGGATCTCGATCTTAGTGATACACATATTCATAATATTGAAACCAAAAGATGCAAAGTTAATAATGATAGTGCAACTTATTTGTGGCACTGCCATTTAGGTCATATTGGTGTAAAGCGCATGAAGAAACTCCATGCTGATGGGATTTTGGAATCACTTGATTATGAATCACTTGATGCTTGCGAACCATGCCTCATGGGCAAGATGACTAAGACTCCGTTCTCGGAACGATTGGAGCGAGCAACGACTTATTGGAAATAATACATCTTGATGTATGCGATCCAATGATTGTCAAGGCTCATGGTGGGTATCGTTATTTTCGACCTTCACAGATGATTTGAGCAGATATGGGTATATCTACTTGATGAAACATAAGTCTGAAATAGTTGAAAAGTTCAAAGAATTTCAGAGTGAAGTGGAAAATCATCGTGACAAGAAAATAAGGTTTCTACGATCTGATCGCGGAGACAAATATTTGAGTTCTGAGTTTGGTCTTCAATTAAAACAATGTGGAATAGTTTCACAAATTCATGCCACGGAACACCACATCATAATGGTGTGTCCGAGCGTCATAACCGTACTTTATTGGATATAGTACAATCTATGATGTTTCTTACCGATTTACCAATATCGTTTTGGGATCATGCATTAGAGACAGCTGCATTCACGTTAAATAGGGCACCATCTAAATCCGTTGAGGCGACACTATATGAACTGTGGTTTAGCAAGAAACCAAAGTTGTCGTTTCTTAAAGTTTGGGGCTGCGATGCTTATGTGAAAAATTTCATCTGATAAGCTCAAACCCAAATCGGAGAATGCGTCTTCATAGAATACCCAAAGGAAATTGTTGGGTACACCTTCTATCACAGATCCGAAGGCAAAACATTCGTTGCTAATAAATGGATCCTTTCTAGAGAAGGAGTTTCTCTCGAAAGAAGTGAGTGGGAGGAAAGTAAAACTTGATGAGGTAATTGTACCTTCTCCCTTATTGGAAAGTAGTTCATCACAGAAATCTGTTCCTGTGACTACTGCACCAATTAGTGAGGAAGCTAATGATGATGATCATGTAACTTCAGATCAAGTTACTACCGAATCTCGTAGGTAAACCAGAGTGAGATCCGCTTTTGAGTGGTACGGTAATCCTGTTCGGAAGTCATGTAACTAGATCATGATGAACCTACAAACTATGAGGAAGCGATGATGAGCCCAGATTCCATAAAATGGCTTGAGGCCATGAAATCTGAGATGAGATCCATGTATGAGAACAAAGTGTGGACTTTGGTGGCGTTGCCCGATGATCGGCAAGCCATAGAAAATAAATGGATCTTCAAGAGGAAGACGGACGCTGATAGTAATGTTCTATCTACAAAGCTCGACTTGTCGCAAAAAGGTTTTGACAAGTTCAAGGTGTTGACTACAATGAGATTTTCTCAACTGTAGCGATGCTTAAGTCTGTCCGAATCATGTTAGCAATTGCCACAATTTATGAAATTTGGCAAATGGATGTAAAACTGCATTCCTGAATGGGTTTCAGGAGGAAGAGTTGTATATGATGCAACCAGAAGGTTTTATCGATCCAAAGGGAGCTAACAAAGTGTGCAAGCTCCAGCGATCCATCTATGGACTGGTGCAAGCATCTCGGAGTTGGAATATACGCTTTGATGAGTTGATCAAAGCATATAGTTTTATCTGAGACTTACGGTGAAGCCTGTATTTACTAGAAAGTGAGTGGGAGCACTACAGCATTTCGATAAGTATATGTGAATGACATATTGTAGATCGGAAATAATGTAGAATTATTCGCAAAGCATAAAGGAGTGTTTGAAAGAAGTTTTTCAAAGAAAGACCCGGTGAAGCTGCTTACATATTGAGCATCAAGATCTATAGAGATAGATCAAGATGCTTGATAAGTTTTTTCAATGAGTACATACTTTGACAAGATTTTGAAGTAGTTCAAAATGGAACAGTCAAAGAAAGAGTTCTTGCCTGTGTTACAAGGTATGAAATTGAGTAAGACTCAAAACCCGACCACGGCAGAAGATAGAAAGAGAATGAAAGTCATTCCCTATGCCTTGGCCATAGGTTCTATAAAGTATGCCATCTGTGTACCAGATCTATTGTTTACCCTGCTTTGAGTTTGGCAAGGAGTACAATAGTGATCTAGGAGTAGATCATCGACAGAGGTCAAAATTATCCTTAGTGGAATAAGGATGTGTTTCTCGATTATGGAAGTGACAAAAGGTTAAAGGCCGTAAAGGGTTACGTCGATGCAAGTTTTGACACCGATCTGGATGACTCTAAGTCTCGATCTAGATACATATTGAAAGTGGGAGCAATTAGCTAGAGTAGCCATGCGAGCGTTGTAGACATAGAAAAATTGCAAAATACATAACGGATCTGAGCGTGAAAGAC
Source organism: Aegilops speltoides (assembly GCA_021437245.1). Classification (NCBI taxonomy): domain Eukaryota; kingdom Viridiplantae; phylum Streptophyta; class Magnoliopsida; order Poales; family Poaceae; genus Aegilops; species Aegilops speltoides. The sequence continues at coordinate 9,753,032 of CM038141.1, read as the reverse complement.
CCGTTGACTAAGACTCTCTCACAAGCAAAACATGATCACACCTTAGTACTCTTTGGGTGTTAATCACATAGCGATGTGAACTAGATTACTGAATCTAGTAAACCCTTTGGGTGTTGGTCACATGGCGATGTGAACTATGGGTGTTAATCACATGATGATGTGAACTATCGATGTTAATCACATGGTGATGTGATCTAGATTATTGACTCTAGTGCAAGTGGAGAGGCTGAAGGAAATATGCCCTAGAGGCAATAATAAAGTTATTATTTATTTCCTTATATCATGATAAATGTTTATTATTCATGCTAGAATTGTATTAACCGGAAACATAATACATGTGTGAATATATAGACAAACAGAGTGTCACTAGTATGCCTCTACTTGACTAGCTTGTTAATCAAAGATGGTTATGTTTCCTAACCATGAACAAAGAGTTGTTATTTGATTAACAAGGTCACATCATTAGTTGAATGATCTGATTGACATGACCCATTCCATTAGCTTAGCACATGATCGTTTAGTATGTTGCTACTGCTTTTATCCATGACTTATACATGTTCCTGTAACTATGAGATTATGCAACTCCCGTTTACCGGAGGAACACTTTGGGTGCTACCAAACGTCAGCGTAATCGGGTGATTATAAAGGAGTACTACAGGTGTCTCCAAAGGCAGATGTTGGGTTGGCGTATTTCGAGATTAGGTTTTGTCACTCCGATTGTCGGAGAGGTATCTCTGGGCCCTCTCGGTAATGCACATCACTGAAGCCTTGCAAGCATTACAACTAATGAGATAGTTGTGAGATGATGTATTACGGAACGAGTAAAGAGACTTGCCGGTAACGAGATTGAACTAGGTATTGGATACCGACGATCGAATCTCGGGCAAGTAACATACCGATGACAAAGGAACAACGTATGTTGTTATGCGGTCGACCGATAAAGATCTTCGTAGAATATGTAGGAACCAATATGGGCATCCAGGTCCGCTATTGGTTATTGACCGAGAATAGTTCTAGGTCATGTCTACATTGTTCTCGAACCGTAGGGTCCGCACGCTTAAGGTTTCGATGGCGGTTATTATGAGTTTATGTATTTTGATGTACCGAAGAAGTTGAGTCCGGATGTGATCACGGACATGACGAGGAGTCTCGAAATGGTCGAGACATAAAGATTGATATATTGGAAGCCTATGTTTGGAGTTGGAATGGTTCGGGTGAAAGCGGAATTTACCGGAGTACCGGAGGTTACGGAACCCCGGGGTAAATGGGCCTCGTGGGCCTCGAGGGAGAAGAGGAGGGCGGCCAGGGGGTGGCCGCCCCCCCCCAGTCCGAATAGGACAAGGGGGGGGCGGCCTCCTCTTTCCCCTCCCCAATCCTATTCCAACTAGGAAAGGGGAGTCCTAGTCCGGTGGGAGTAGGACTCCTCCAGCGCCCCTTGGGCCGGCCGCACCTCCCCCTCCCTCCTTTATATACGGGGCAGGGGGCACCCTAGGACACACAAGTTTGATCTACGGATCGTTGCTTAGCCGTGTGCGGTGCCCCCTCCACCATATTCCACCTCGGTCATACCGTCATGAAGCTTAAGCGAAGCCTCGCGCGGTGAAACATCAAGATCGTCACCACGCCGTCGTCTTGTGAAACTCTCCTCGACACTCGGCTGGATCGAGTCGAGGGCGTCATCGAGCTGTCGTGTGTCAAGAACTGGGCGCCGAGTAATGGCGCCGGGATCGGTCGGATCGCGAGGAGAACGTCGACTACTTCCTCTACGTTGTGATCGCTTCGCCGGGTCTACAAGGGTATGTAGACAACACTCTCCCTCTCGTTGCTATTCATCACCATGATCTTGCGTGTGCGTAGGAAAATTTTTGAAATTACTCGTTCCCCAACAGTGGTATCGAGCCTAGGTTTTATGGTTTGATGTTTTGCACGAGTAGAACACAAGCGAGTTGTGGGCGATACAAGTCATACTACCTACCAGCATGTCATACTTTGGTTCAGCGGTATTGTGAGATGAAGCGGCCTGGACCGACATTACGCGACGCTTACGCGAGACTGGTTTCACCGCCACGAGCACTCGTTGCTTAAAGGTGACTGGTGGGTGTCTGTCTCTCTCACTTTAGTTGAACCGAGTGTGGCTCGCCGGTCCTTGAGAAGGTTAAAGCGAGTCTATTTGACGAAGTATCGTTGTGGTTTTGATGCGTGGGTGAGATTGGTTCTTGCTTAAGCCCGTAGCAGCCACGTAAAATTTGCAACAACAAAGTAGAGGACGTCTAACTTGTTTTTGCAGGGCATGTTGTGATGTGATATGGTCAAGACGTGATGCTATATTTTATTGTATGAGATGATCATGTTTTGTAACCGAAGTTATCGGCAACTGGCAGGAGCCATATGGTTGTCGCTTTATTGTATGAAATGCAAACGCCCTGTAATTGCTTTACTTTATCACTAAGCGGTAGCGATAGTCGTAGAAGCAATAGGTGGCGTAAACGACAACGATGCTACGATGGAGATCAAGGTGTCGCGCCGGTGACGATGGTGATCATGATGGTGCTGCAGAGATGGAGATCACGAAGCACAAGATGATGATGACCATATCATATCACTTATATTGATTTGCATGTGATGTTTATCTTTTATGCATCTTATCTTGCTTTGATTGACGGTAGCATTATAAGATGATCTCTCACTAAATTATCAAGAAGTGTTCTCCCTGAGTATGCACCGTTGCCAAAGTTCGTCGTGCCCAGACACCACGTGATGATCGGGTGTGATAAGCTCTACGTCCATCTACAACGGGTGCAAGCCAGTTTTGCACATGCAGAATACTCAGGTTATACTTGACGAGCCTAGCATATGCAGATATGGCCTCGGAACACGGAGACCGAAAGGTCGAGCGTGAATCATATAGTAGATATGATCAACATAAGATGTTCACCATTGAAAACTACTCCATCTCACGTGATGATCGGTTATGGTTTAGTTGATTTGGGTCACGTGATCACTTAGATGACTAGAGAGATGTCTATCTAAGTGGGAGTTCTTAAGTAATATGATTAATTGAACTTAAATTTATCATGAACTTAGTCCTGGTAGTATTTTGCAAATTATGTTGTAAGATCAATAGCTTGTGTTGTTGCTTTCATATGTTTATTTTGATATGTTCCTAGAGAAAATTGTGTTGAAAAATGTTAGTAGCAATGATGCGGATTTGATCCGTGATCTGAGGTTTATCCTCATTGCTGCACAGAAGAATTATGTCCTTAATGCACCGCTAGGTGATGACCTATTGCAGGAGAGATGCGAGGCGTTATGAGCGTTTGGCTAGCTTAGTATGATGACTACTTGATAGTTTTGTGCACCATGCTTTATGGCTTAGAATCGGGACTTCAAAGATGTTTTGAACATCATGGACCATATGAGATGTTCCAGGAATTGAAATTAATATTTCAAGCAAATACCCGAGTTGAGAGTTATGAAGTCTCCAACAAGTTCTATAGCTAAAAGATGGAGGAGAATCGCTCAACTAGTGAGCATGTGCTCAGATTGTCTGGGTACTTCAATCGCTTGAATCAAGTGGGGTTAATCTTCCAGATAAGATAGTGATTGACAGAATTCTCTAGTCACCATCACCAAGTTAGTAGAACTTCGTGATGAACTATAGTATGCAAGGGATGACGAAAATGATTCCCGAGCTCTTCGTGATGTTGAAATCGACGAAGGTAGAAATCAAAAAGAGCATCAAGCGTTGATGATTGACAAGATCACTAGTTTCAAGAAAAGGGCAAAGGGAAAGAAAGGGGAACTTCAAGTAGATTGACAAGCAAGTTGTCACTCCCACGAAGAAGCCCAAAGCTGAACCAAAGCCTGAAACTGAGTGCTTACACTGCAAAGGAAATGGTCACTGGAAGCGGAACTGCCCTAAATATTTGGTGGATAAGAAGGATGGCAAAGTGAAAAAGGGTATATTTGATATACAGGTGTTTGATGTGTGCTTTACTAGTGTTTATAGCAACCCCTCGGTATTTGGTACTGGTTGGTTGCTAAGAGTAGTAACTCGAAACGGAGTTGCGAATAAATGAAACTAGTTAAGGGTGAAGTGACGATGTGTGTTGAAAGTAGTTTCAAGATTGATATGATCATCATCGCACACTCCCTATACTTTCGGGATTAGTGTTGAACCTAAATAAATGTTATTTGGTGTTTGCGTTGAGCATGAATATGATTTGATCGTGTTTTTTGCAAAACGGTTATTCATTTAAGTAAGAGAATAAACTGTTGTTCATTTACATGAATAAAACCTTATATGGTTACACGCCCAATGAAAATGGTTCATTGGATCTCGATCGTAGTGATACACATATTCATAATATTGAAACCAAAAGATGCAAAGTTAATAATGATAGTGCAACTTATTTGTGGCAATCGCCATTTAGGTCATATTGGTGTAAAGCGCATGAAGAAACTCCATGCTGATGGGATTTTGGAATCACTTGATTATGAATCACTTGATGCTTGCGAACCATGCCTCATGGGCAAGATGACTAAGACTCCGTTCTCCGGAACAGTGGAGCGAGCAACTGACTTATTGGAAATAATACATACTGATGTATGCGATCCAATGAGTGTCAAGGCTCGCGGTGGGTATCGTTATTTTCTGACCTTCACAGATGATTTGAGCAGATATGGGTATATCTACTTGATGAAACATAAGTCTGAAATAGTTGAAAAGTTCAAAGAATTTCAGAGTGAAGTGGAAAAATCATCGTGACAAGAAAATAAGGTTTCTACGATCTGATCGCGGAGACAAATATTTGAGTTACGAGTTTGGTCTTCAATTAAAACAATGTGGAATAGTTTCACAAATTCATGCCACCTGGAACACCACATCATAATGGTGTGTCCGAACGTCATAACCGTACTTTATTGGATATAGTACAATCTATGATGTTTCTTACCGATTTACCAATATCGTTTTGGGATCATGCATTAGAGACAGCTGCATTCACGTTAAATAGGGCACCATCTAAATCCGTTGAGACGACACTATATGAACTGTGGTTTAGCAAGAAACCAAAGTTGTCGTTTCTTAAAGTTTGGGGCTGCGATGCTTATGTGAAAAATTTCATCTGATAAGCTCAAACCCAAATCGAGAAGTGCGTCTTCATAGAATACCCAAAGGAAATTGTTGGGTACACCTTCTATCACAGATCCGAAGGCAAAACATTCGTTGCTAATAAATGGATCCTTTCTAGAGAAGGAGTTTCTCTCGAAAGAAGTGAGTGGGAGGAAAGTAAAACTTGATGAGGTAATTGTACCTTCTCCCTTATTGGAAAGTAGTTCATCACAGAAATCTGTTCCTGTGACTACTGCACCAATTAGTGAGGAAGCTAATGATGATGATCATGTAACTTCAGATCAAGTTACTACCGAATCTCGTAGGTAAACCAGAGTGAGATCCGCACCAGAGTGGTACGGTAATCCTGTTCTGGAAGTCATGTAACTAGATCATGATGAACCTACAAACTATGAGGAAGCGATGATGAGCCCAGATTCCGCGAAATGGCTTGAGGCCATGAAATCTGAGATGAGATCCATGTATGAGAACAAAGTGTGGACTTTGGTGGCGTTGCCCGATGATCGGCAAGCCATAGAAAATAAATGGATCTTCAATAGGAAGACGGACGCTGATAGTAATGTTACTGTCTACAAAGCTCGACTTGTCGCAAAAAAGGTTTTTGACAAGTTCAAGGTGTTGACTACAATGAGATTTTCTCAACTGTAGCGATGCTTAAGTCTGTCCGAATCATGTTAGCAATTGCCACAATTTATGAAATTTGGCAAATGGATATAAAAACTGCATTCCTGAATGGGTTTCAGGAGGAAGAGTTGTATATGATGCAACCAGAAGGTTTTATCGATCCAAAGGGAGCTAACAAAGTGTGAAAGCTCCAGCGATCCATCTATGGACTGGTGCAAGCATCTCGGAGTTGGAATATACGCTTTGATGAGTTGATCAAAGCATATAGTTTTATCTGAGACTTACGGTGAAGCCTGTATTTACTAGAAAGTGAGTGGGAGCACTACAGCATTTCGATAAGTATATGTGAATGACATATTGTAGATCGGAAATAATGTAGAATTATTCTGCAAAGCATAAAGGAGTGTTTGAAAGAAGTTTTTCAAAGAAAGACCCCGGTGAAGCTGCTTACATATTGAGCATCAAGATCTATAGAGATAGATCAAGATGCTTGATAAGTTTTTTCAATGAGTACATACTTTGACAAGATTTTGAAGTAGTTCAAAATGGAACAGTCAAAGAAAGAGTTCTTGCCTGTGTTACAAGGTATGAAATTGAGTAAGACTCAAAACCCGACCACGGCAGAAGATAGAAAGAGAATGAAAGTCATTCCCTATGCCTTGGCCATAGGTTCTATAAAGTATGCCATGCTGTGTACCAGATCTATTGTTTACCCTGCACTGAGTTTGGCAAGGGAGTACAATAGTGATCTAGGAGTAGATCACTGGACAGAGGTCAAAATTATCCTTAGTGGAATAAGGATGTGTTTCTCGATTATGGAAGTGACAAAAGGTTCGTCGTAAAGGGTTACGTCGATGCAAGTTTTGACACTGATCTGGATGACTCTAAGTCTCGATCTAGATACATATTGAAAGTGGGAGCAATTAGCTAGAGTAGCTTCGTGCAGAGCGTTGTAGACATAGAAAAATTGCAAAATACATAACGGATCTGAACGTGAAAGACCCGTTGACTAAGACTCTCTCACAAGCAAAACATGATCACACCTTAGTACTCTTTGGGTGTTAATCACATAGCGATGTGAACTAGATTACTGAATCTAGTAAACCCTTTGGGTGTTGGTCACATGGTGATGTGAACTATGGGTGTTAATCACATGATGATGTGAACTATCGATGTTAATCACATGGTGATGTGATCTAGATTATTGACTCTAGTGCAAGTGGGAGCTGAAGGAAATATGCCCTAGAGGCAATAATAAAGTTATTATTTATTTCCTTATATCATGATAAATGTTTATTATTCATGCTAGAATTGTATTAACCGGAAACATAATACATGTGTGAATATATAGACAAGCAGTGTCACTAGTATGCCTCTACTTGACTAGCTTGTTAATCAAAGATGGTTATTTTTCCTAACCATGAACAAAGAGTTGTTATTTGATTAACAAGGTCACATCATTAGTTGAATGATCTGATTGACATGACCCATTCCATTAGCTTAGCACATGATCGTTTAGTATGTTGCTACTGCTTTTATCCATGACTTATACATGTTCTGTAACTATGAGATTATGCAACTCCGTTTACGGAGGAACACTTTGGCTGCTACCAAACGTCACAACGAATCGGGTGATTATAAAGGAGTACTACAGGTGTCTCCAAAGGCAGATGTTGGGTTGGCGTATTTGAGATTAGGTTTTGTCACTCCGATTGTCGGAGAGGTATCTCTGGGCCCTCTCGGTAATGCACATCATGAAGCCTTGCAAGCATTACAACTAATGAGATAGTTGTGAGATGATGTATTACGGAACGAGTAAAGAGACTTGCGTAACGAGATTGAACTAGGTATTGGATACCGACGATCGAATCTCGGGCAAGTAACATACCGATGACAAAGGAACAACGTATGTTGTTATGCGGTCTGACCTTTAAAGATCTTCGTAGAATATGTAGGAACCAATATGGGCATCCAGGTCCCGCTGTTGGTTATTGACCGAGAATAGTTCTAGGTCATGTCTACATTGTTCTCGAACCGTAGGGTCCCCACGCTTAAGGTTTCGATGACAGTTATTATGAGTTTATGTATTTTGATGTACCGAAGAAGTTCGGAGTCCCGGATGTGATCACGGACATGACGAGGAGTCTCGAAATGGTCGAGACATAAAGATTGATATATTGGAAGCCTATGTTTGGAGTTCGGAATGGTTCCGGGTGAAAACAGGAATTTACCGGAGTACCGGGAGGTTACCGGAACCCCCCGGGGGGTAAATGGGCCTCAGTGGGCCTCGAGGGAGAAGAGGAGGGCCGGCCAGGGGTGGCCGCGCGCCCCCCCCAGTCCGAATAGGACAAGGAGGGGGCGCGCCTTCCTCTTTCCCTCCCCAATCCTATTCCAACTAGGAAGGGGGAGTCCTACTCGGTGGGAGTAGGACTCTCCCGCGCCCCTTGGGCGGCCGCACCTCCCCCTCCCTCCTTTATATCTGAGGGCAGGGGCACCCTAGGACACACAAGTTTGATCTACGGATCGTTCCTTAGCCGTGTCGGTGCCCCCTCCACCAAATTCCACCTCGGTCATACCGTCGCGAAGCTTAAGCGAAGCCCTGCGCCGTGAAACATCAAGATCGTCACCACGCCGTCGTCTTGTGAAACTCTCCTCGACACTCGGCTGGATCGAGTACGAGGGGCGTCATCGAGCTGTCGTGTGTCAAGAACTGGGCGCCGGAGTAACGGCGCCGGGATCGGTCGGATCGCGAGGAGAAGCGTCGACTACTTCCTCTCGATGTGATCGCTTCCGCCGGGTCTACAAGGGTATGTAGACAACACTCTCCCCTCTCGTTGCTATTCATCACCATGATCTTGCGTGTGCGTAGGAAATTTTTTGAAATTACTACGTTCCCCAACACTTGCAACATATGTTTTTAACTCATTATTTTTGAGAGAATATATGTTTTTAGATTATTGGGACGACGGTTGAGCTGCCGTCTCCAGGATCATCCGGAGGTTGACGACATTCAGCAGCGGTGCGCCATGAGGGCGGCCATGCTTCATGACGTTGAGGTCACTACTGGTATGTCGGTCAATACATCTAATTCCATTTTGCATTTTTCTAATGATGAGATTATTAATAGTGCAAATCAATTAGGAGTTTCACTAGGTAGTAATGATAGTAAAATTTCAAATTATGTTAATGATCTCCTGGATTTAGAGGCAGAGCGGGCTTTAGAGTTGATCCGTAACTTAGCAGCGGTTAAGCCCATGAGTGATTCCGACTTTGATGCTTTGGGGGTCAGGGTGCTCGATAATTTTTGTGCGGATCTTATACCTCCCCTACCTGAGTCGAAGGTGGTGGATGATACTTCTGAGAATGTCGTGGTTAGACCTTCTGAGACTGGTTGTGAGGACCGGCTGGAGAGTCAGAACATTCCTAAACGCAAGAATCTTTTGGAATAGCAGAGGTCTGAAAGACTTGTCTAAAAGAAGGTTTCTTGCAGAGGCGTCTATCAAGCATAGGTTGGATTTTATCGCATTGTCAGAAACTGGTAGAGATAATTTTTCGCCACAATTTCTAAATACTTTGTCGGGAGGTATTGATTTTGACTGGCACTGTCTGCCACCGAGAGGGAGATCGGGTGGGATCTTACTCGGAGTTAGATGCGATTCGCTCGAGGTTCGAAGTGTGGTGATGGGAGATTTTGCAGTTAAGTTTCGGGTGCGGTCGAAGGCCGATGGGTTTAATTGGGCTCTGGTGGCGATATATGGTGCCGCACAGCCCGAACTCAAACCCGAGTTCTTGGCTGATCTGGTTAGGATTTGCGGCTCTAAGCAGCTTCCGATCCTGGTGGGGGGTAATTTCAACATCATTAGAAGGCGTGAGAAGAAGAATAATGATAACTTTGATGGGAGATGGTCGTTCATGTTCAATACTATAATTGAAAGCTTAGATCTAAGAGAGATTGAGCTTTCAGGAAGAAAATTCACCTGGGCTAACGCGTTGCCAAATCAGACGTATGAAAAGTTGGATTGAGTGTTGGCTAGCATCGAATGGGAACAAAAGTTTCCCTTTGTAACAATTCAGGCTCTTTCCCGTGGTATTTCTGACCACACGCCTTTATTTCTGGACTCTGGTGAGGCCACCCACTTGGGAAACAAAAACACGTTTTCGTTCGAGCTTGCTTGGTTTGAACGAGACGGCTTCTTTGATCTCGTAGTCAGAGAGTGGGCGAAGGATGCAGGAGGTAGGACTGCGCTTGAGCGCTGGCAGAATAAAATCAGGCACTTGAGAAGCTTCCTGCGTGGGTGGGCTAAGCATCTTAGTGGGATTTATAAGGTCGAAAAGGAACGGCTCCTTACCTTATTCAGTCCTTAGATGTAAAAGCACAAACCACAGTTCTGCCGGCCTCGGAGCTTCATGCCAAGCTTGACGCGGAGATGAGATTGAAAGAGCTTCTTCGTGAAGAGGAATTAAAGTGGGCGTTGCGGGCCGAGGTCCGATGAGTAGTCCAGGGGGACACGAACAATCAATACTTTCACATGATCGCTAATGGCAAACACAGAAAGAAGAGGATCTTTCAGCTTGAACAAGATGAAGGTACGATTTTAGGACAGGAGAACCTAAAATTATACATTACCGAGTATTACAAGCAGTTGTTTGGGCCTCCAGAAGATAACTGTGTTTCTCTGGATGAGTCCAGGATTAAGGATGTTCCTCAACTAACTGCAGTGGACAATGATATTTTGGCTGCTCCTTTTACCGAGAAAGAAGTGTTCGAGGCCATATTGTAGATGAAAAATAATAAGGCTCCCGGCCCGGATGGATTTCCGGCTGAATTCTATAAGAAGTGCTGGCATATTATTAAGGGGGATTTGTTGCCTTTGTTCAATGATCTATTCTCTGGACAGCTTCAGCTTTTTCAACTGAATTTTGGAACGATAACACTACTTCCTAAGAAAACAGAGGCTGTTAGAATTGAGCAATTCAGGCCCATCTGTCTTCTTAATGTTAGTTTCAAAATCTTTACCAAGGTCGGGACTAATAGGCTCACGCAGATTGCGCATTCTGTGGTGCAGCCTATCCAAACTGCTTTCATGCCGGACAGGAACATCCTAGAAGGGGTTGTGGTCCTTCATGAAACGCTCCACGAGATTCACACGAAAAAACTAGATGGAGTTGTTTTCAAGGTGGATTTCGAGAAAGCGTACGATAAAGTCAAATGGCCTTTCCTTCAACAGGCCTTACGCATGAAGGATTTTGATGCAGCCTGGCGATGCCAGGTAGAATCCTTCACGCAAAAAGGGAGTGTTGGAATTAAAATGAATGATGACATCGGTCATTATTTCCAGACACACAAAGACCTGAGACAATGTGATCCAATGTCTCCTATTCTGTTCAACATTGTGGTTGATATGTTGGCTATTCTGATAGGTAGGGTAAAGGAGGCCGGTCAGGTGGGTGGCTCGGTGCCTCACCTCATTGATGGAGGGGTGTCCATCCTGCAGTATGCTGATGATACGATCATCTTTATGGAGCACGACTTGGCAAAGACGAGAAATATGAAGCTGGTGTTATGCTTATTTGAACAATTGACCGGATTGAAGATTAACTTTCATAAAAGCGAGTTGTTCTGCTTTGGTAGAGCCAAGAAGGAACAAGAGGCTTATAACCAATTGTTTGGATGCGAATTGGAGTCATTACCTTTCACATACCTAGGTATACCCATTCACCATCGTAAGTTGATAAACAGAGAATGGAAGTGTATCGAGGATCGGTTTGAGAAGAAACTGAGTTGCTGGAAGGGCAAACTCATGTCGTATGGAGGCCGATTGATTCTTATTAATTCGGTGCTCACGAGTATGCCTGTGTTTCTCTTATCTTCCTTCGAAGTCCCAGTTGGTGTTAGGAAAAGGCTGGATTTCTATCGATCCCGATTCTTCTGGCAGAGCGATGAGCTAAAGAGAAAATATAGACTCGCTAAATGGGATATCATCTGTCGACCAAAGGAACAGGGGGGCCTTGAAGGAAATATGCCCTAGAGGCAATAATAAAGTTATTATTTATTTCCTTATTTCATGATAAATGTTTATCATTCATGCTAGAATTGTATTAACCGGAAACATGATACATGTGTGAATGAATAAACAAACAACAAGTCACTAGTATGCCTCTACTAGACTAGCTTGTTAATCAAAGATGGTTATGTTTCCTGACCATGAGCAAAGAGTTGTTATTTGATTAACGAGGTCACATCATTAGTAGAATGATCTGATTGACATGACCCATTCCATTAGCTTAGCACACGATCGTTTAGTATGTTGCTACTGCTTTTATCCATGACTTATACATGTTCCTGTAACTATGAGATTATGCAACTCCGCCATCGGAGGAACACTTTGGTGCTACCAAACGTCACAACGAATCGGGTGATTATAAAGGAGTACTACAGGTGTCTCCAAAGGCAGATGTTGGGTTGGCGTATTTCGAGATTAGGTTTTGTCACTCCGATTGTCGGAGAGGTATCTCTGGGCCCTCTCGGTAATACACATCACTGAAGCCTTGCAAGCACTACAACTAATGAGTTAGTTGTGAGATGATGTATTACGGAACGAGTAAAGAGACTTGCGGTAACGAGATTGAACTAGGTATTGGATACCGACGATCGAATCTCGGGCAAGTAACATACCGAAGACAAAGGAACAACGTATGTTGTTATGCGGTCGACCGATAAAGATCTTCGTAGAATATGTAGGAACCAATATGGGCATCCAGGTCCGCTATTGGTTATTGACCGAGACGTGTCTCGGTCATGTCTACATTGTTCTCGAACCGTAGGGTCCGCACGCTTAAGGTTTCGATGGCGGTTATTATGAGTTTATGTATTTTGATGTACCAAGAAGTTCGAATCCCGGATGTGATCACGGACATGACGAGGAGTCTCGAATGGTCGAGACATAAAGATTGATATATTGGACGGCTATATTCGGACACGGAAAGGTTCGGAAGTTTCGGAGAAAACCGGAGTGCGGAGGGGTTACCGGAACCCCGGGGAAGTTATGGGCCTTAGTGGGCCAAAGGGAGAGAGAGGGCCGCACCAGAGGTGGCGCCCCTGTGGGAGTCCGAATAGGACAAGGAGGGGCGCGGCCCCTTTCCTCTCCCTCTCCCCTCTTTCCTTCCCCGTTCTCCTTCCTAGTTGGACTAGGAAAGGGAGTCCTACTCAACCAGGAGGAGGACTCCCCCCTCCTGGCGCGCCTATAGGGCCGGCCGGCCTCCCCTCCCTCCTTTATATACGGGGCAGGGGGCACCCTAGAACACACAAGTATTGATCTACGGATCGTTCCTTAGCCGTGTGCGGTGCCCCCTCCACCATATTCCACCTCGGTCATACCGTCGCATGAAGCTTAGGCGAAGCCCTGCGCCGTGAAACATCAAGATCGTTACCACGCCGTCATCTTGTGGAACTCTCCCTCGACACTCGGCTGGATCGAGTACGAGGGACGCCATCGAGCTGTACGTGTGTCAAGAACTCGGGGCGCCGGAGTAACTTGCGCGGGATCGGTCGGATCGCGAGGAGAACGTCGACTACTTCCTCTACGTTGTGATCGCTTCGCCGGGTCTCACGAGGGTACGAGACAACACTCCCCTCTCGTTGCTATGCATCACCATGATCTTGCGTGTGCGTAGGAAATTTTTGAAATTACTACGTTCCCCAACAGTGGCATCCGAGCCTAGGTTTTATGGTTTGATGTTTTGCACGAGTAGAACACAAGTGAGTTGTGGGCGATACAAGTCATACTACCTACCAGCATGTCATACTTTGGTTCAGCGGTATTGTGAGATGAAGCGGCCCGGACCGACATTACGCCAGACGCTTACGCGAGACTGGTTTCACCGCCACGAGCACTCGTTGCTTAAAGGTGACTGGTGGGTGTCTGTCTCTCTCACTTTAGTTGAACCGAGTGTGGCTACGCCCTGTCCTTGAGAAGGTTAAAACGGAGTCTATTTGACGAAGTATCGTTGTGGTTTTGATGCGTAGGTGAGACCGGTTCTTGCTTAAGCCCGTAGCAGCCACGTAAAATTTGCAACAACAAAGTAGAGGACGTCTAACTTGTTTTTGCAGGGCATGTTGTGATGTGATATGGTCAAGACGTGATGCTATATTTTATTGTATGAGATGATCATGTTTTGTAACCGGTTATCGGCAACTGGCTGGAGCCATATGGTTGTCGCTTTATTGTATGCAATGCAATCGCATCTGTAATGTTTTACTTTATCACTAAGCGGTAGCGATAGTCGAGAAGCATAAGATTGGCGAGACGACAACGATGCTACGATGGAGATCAAGGTGTCGCGCGGTGACGATGGTGATCATGGTGGTGCTGCGGAGATGAAGATCACGAAGCACAAGATGATGATGACCATATCATATCACTTATATTGATTTGCATGTGATGTTTATCCTTTATGCATCTTATCTTGCTTTGATTGACGGTAGCATTATAAGATGATCTCTCACTAAATTATCAAGAAGTGTTCTCCCGAGTATGCACCGTTGCCAAAGTTCGTCGTGCCTGGACACCACGTGATGATCGGGTGTGATAAGCTCTCGTCCATCTACAACGGGTACAAGCCAGTTTTGCACACGCAGAATACTCGGGTTATACTTGACGAGCCTAGCATATGCAGATATGGCCTCGGAACACGGAGACCGAAAGGTCGAGCGTGAATCATATAGTAGATATGATCAACATAAGATGTTCACCATTGAAAACTACTCCATTTCACGTGATGATCGGTTATGGTTTAGTTGATTTGGATCACGTGATCACTTAGATGACTAGAGGGATGTCTTTCTAAGTGGGAGTTCTTAAGTAATATGATTAATTGAACTTAAATTTATCATGAACTTAGTACCTGATAGTATCTTGCTTGTTTATGTTTGATTGTAGATAGTTGGCTCGTGTTGTTGTTCCGTTGAATTTTAATGCGTTCCTTGAGAAAGCAAAGTTGAAAGATGATGGTAGCAATTACACGGATCGGGTCCGTAACTCGAGGATTATCCTCATTGCTGCATGTAAGAGTTACGTCTGGATGCACCGCTGGGTGCGAACTGCTGCTGATGCAACCGACGACGTTAAGAATGTCCGGCAGAGCAAGCGATGACTACTCTATAGTTCAGTGTGCCATGCTTTACGGCTTAGAACCGGGACTTCAACGACGTTTTGAACGTCATGGAGCATATGAGATGTTCCAGAGTTGAAGTTGATATTCCAAATGAATGCCCGGATTGAGAGATATGAAGTCTCCAATAAGTTCTATAGCTGCAAGATGGAGGAGAATAGTTACATTAGTGAGCACATACTCAAAATGTCCGGGTATTACAATCACTTGACACAATTGGGAGTTAATCTTCAAGATGATTGTGTCATTGATGAATTCTTCAATCACGCCACCAAGCTACAAAGGCTTCGTGATGAACTATAATATGCAAGGGTTAGTAAAGACTATACCGAGCTCTTCGCAATGCTAAAGGCTGCGGAGGTAGAAATCAAGAAAGAGCATCAAGTGTTGATGGTCAATAAGACCACTAGTTTCAAGAAGAAAGGCAAAGGGAAGAAGAAGGGAACTTCAAGAAGAACAGCAAGAAAGTTGCTGCTCGGAGAAGAAACCCAAGTCTGGACCTAAGCCTGGCTGAGTGCTTCTACCGCAAGCGACTGGTCCTTTGAAGCGGAACTGCCCCAAGTATTTGGCGGATAAGAAGGATGGCAAGGTGAACAAAGGTATATGTGATATACATGTTATTGATGTGTACCTTACTAGAGCTCGCAGTAGCACTGGTATTTGATCTTGGTTCTGCTAATATTTGCAACTCAAACAGGACTACGGATTAGCGAACACGGCAAAGGACGAGGTGACGATCGGCGTGGGAAATGGTTCCAAAGTCGATGTGATCGCGGTCGGCACGCTACCTCTACATCTACCTTCGGGATTAGTTTTAGACCTAAATAATTGTTATTTGGTGCTGCGTTGAGCATGAACATTATATCTGGATCTTGTTTGATGCGAGACGGTTATTCATTTAAATCGAGAGAATAATGGTTGTTCTATTTATATGAGTAATATCTTTTATGGTCATGCACCCTTGAGGAGTGGTCTATTTTGATGAATCTCGATAGTAGTGATACACATATTCATAATGTTGAAACCAAAAGATGCAGAGTTGATAATGATAGTGCAACTTATTTGTGGCATCGCCGTTTAGGTCATATCGGTGTAAACGCATGAAGAAACTCCATGCTTGATGGACTTTTGGAGTCACTTGATTATGAATCATTTGGCACTTGCGAACCGTGCCTTATGGGCAAGATGACCGAACCCGTTCTCGGTACTATGGAGAGAGCAACAGATTTGTTGGAAATCATACATACATGATGTATGTGGTCCAATGAATGTTGAGGCTCGTGGCGGATATCGTTATTTTCTCACCTTCACAGATGACTTAAGCAGATATGGGTATATCTACTTAATGAAACATAAGTCTGAAACATTTGAAAAATTCAAAGAATTTCAGAGTGAAGTTGAAAATCATCGTAACAAGAAAATTAAATTTCTACGATCTGATCGTGGAGGTGAATATTTGAGTTACGAGTTTGGTCTACATTTGAAACAATGCGGAATAGTTTCGCAACTCACGCCACCCGGAACAGCACAACGTAATGGTGTGTCCGAACGTCGTAATCGTACTTTACTAGATATGGTGCGATCTATGATGTCTCTTACAGATTTACCGCTATCGTTTTGGGGTTATGCTCTAGAGACAGCCGCATTCACACTGAATAGAACACCGTCGAAATCCGTTGACACGACACCTTATGAACTGTGGTTTGGCAAGAAACCAAAGTTGTCGTTTCTTAAAGTTTGGGGATGTGATGCTTATGTGAAAAAACTTCAACCTGATAAACTCGAACCCAAATCGGAGAAATGTGTCTTCATAGGATACCCAAAGGAGACAGTTGGGTACACCTTCTATCACAGATCCGAAAGCAAGACATTCGTTGCTAAGAATGGATCCTTTCTAGAGAAGGAGTTTCTCTCGAAAGAAGTGAGTGGGAGGAAAGTGGAACTTGATGAGGTAATAGTACCTTCTCCCTTACTTGAAAGTAGTTCGTCGCAGAAATCGGTTTCTGAGACATCTACACCAAGTAGTGAGGAAGTTGATGATGTTGAAACTTCAGATCAAGTTACTGCAGAACCTCGTAGATCAACCAGAGTAAGATCCGCACCAGAGTGGTACGGTAATCCTGTTCTGGAAATCATGCTACTAGATCATGATGAACCTACGAACTATGAAGAAGCGATGGTGAGCCCAGATTCCATAAAATGGCTTGAGGCCATGAAATCTGAGATGGGATCCATGTATGAAAACAAAGTATGGACTTTGGTTGACTTGCCCGAGGGTAGGCAAGCAATAGAAAACAAGTGGATCTTCAAGAAGAAGACCGACGACGACGGTAATGTTATCGTCTATAAAGCTCGACTTGTCGCAAAAGGTTTTCGACAAGTTCAAGGGATTGACTACGATGAGACCTTCTCACCCGTAGCGATGCTTAAGTCTGTCCGAATCATGTTAGCAATTGCCGCATTTTATGATTATGAAATTTGGCAAATGGATGTAAAGACTGCATTCTGAATGGATTTCGGAAGAAGAGTTGTATATGATGCAACCAGAAGGTTTTATCGATCCAAAGGAAGCTAACAAAGTATGCAAGCTCCAGCGATCCATCTATGGACTGGTGCAAGCATCTCGGAGTTGGAATAAACGCTTTGATAGTGTGATCAAAGCATTTGGGTTTGTACAGACTTTTGGAGAAGCCTGTATTTACAAGAAAGTGAGTGGGAGCTCTGTAGCATTTCTGATATTATATGTAGATGACATATTGCTAATCGGAAATGATATAGAATTTCTGGATAGCATAAAGGGATACTTGAATAAGAGTTTTTCGATGAAAGACCTCGGTGAAGCTGCTTACATATTGGGCATTAAGATCTATAGAGATAGATCAAGACGCTTAATTGGACTTTCACAAAGCACATACCTTGACAAGATTTTGAAGAAGTTCAAAATGGATCAAGCAAAGAAAGGGTTCTTGCCTGTGTTACAAGGTGTGAAGTTAAGTAAGACTCAATGCCCGACCACTGCAGAAGATAGAGAGAAAATGAAAGATGTTCCCTATGCTTCAGCCATAGGCTCTATCATGTATGCAATGCTGTGTACCAGACCTGATGTGTGCCTTGCTATAAGTTTAGCAGGAGGTACCAAAGTAATCCAGAGTGGATCATCGACAGCGGTCAAGAACATCTGAAATACCTAAAAGGACTAAGGATATGTTTCTCGATATGGAGGTGACAAAGAGCTCATCGAACGGTTACGTTGATGCAAGCTTTGACACCGATCCGGACGATTCTAAATCGCAGACCGGATACGTATTTACACTAAACGGAGGAGCTGTCGGTTGGTGCAGTTCTAAACAAAGCGTCAGGCGGGATCTACATGTGAAGCGGAGTACATAGCAGCTTCGGAAGCAGCTAATGAAGGAGTCGGATGAAGGAGTTCATATCCGATCTAGGTGTCATACCTAGTGCATCGGGTCCAATGAAAATCTTCGTGACAATCTTGGAGCAATTACCTTAGCGAAGGAATCCAGATTTCACAAGAGGACCAAGCACATCAAGAGACGCTTCAATTCCATCCGGACTTAGTCCGTGGGAGACATAGAGATTTGCAAGATACATACGGATCTGAATGTTGCAGACCGTTGACTAAGCCTCTTCCACGAGCAAAACATGATCAGCACCAAGACTCCATGGGTGTTAGAATCATTACTATGTAATCTAGATTATTGACTCTAGTGCAAGTGGGAGACTGAAGGAAATATGCCCTAGAGGCAATAATAAAGTTATTATTTATTTCCTTATTTCATGATAAATGTTTATCATTCATGCTAGAATTGTATTAACCGGAAACATGATACATGTGTGAATGAATAAACAAACAACAAGTCACTAGTATGCCTCTACTAGACTAGCTTGTTAATCAAAGATGGTTATGTTTCCTGACCATGAGCAAAGAGTTGTTATTTGATTAACGAGGTCACATCATTAGTAGAATGATCTGATTGACATGACCCATTCCATTAGCTTAGCACACGATCGTTTAGTATGTTGCTACTGCTTTTATCCATGACTTATACATGTTCCTGTAACTATGAGATTATGCAACTCCCGTTTACCGGTGGAACACTTTGGTGCTACCAAACGTCTAGCAACGAATCGGGTGATTATAAAGGAGTACTGCAGGTGTCTCCAAAGGCAGATGTTGGGTTGGCGATTTGAGATTAGGTTTTGTCACTCCGATTGTCGGAGAGGTATCTCTTGCCCTCTCGGTAATACACATCATGAAGCCTTGCAAGCACTACAACTAATGAGTTAGTTGTGAGATGATGTATTACGGAACGAGTAAAGAGACTTGCCGGTAACGAGATTGAACTAGGTATTGGATACCGACGATCGAATCTCGGGCAAGTAACATACCGAAGACAAAGGGAACAACGTATGTTGTTATGCGGTCTAACCGATAAAGATCTTCGTAGAATATGTAGGAACCAATATGGGCATCCAGGTCCCGCTATTGGTTATTGACCGGAGACGTGTCTTGGTCATGTCTACATTGTTCTCGAACCGTAGGGTCCGCACGCTTAAGGTTTCGATGACAGTTATTATGAGTTTATGTATTTTGATGTACCGAAGAAGTTCGGAATCCCGGATGTGATCACGGACATGACGAGGAGTCTCGGAATGGTCGAGACATAAAGATTGATATATTGGACGGCTATATTCGGACACGGAAAGGTTCCGGAAGTTTCGGAGAAAACCGGAGTGCCGGAGGTTACGGAACCCCGGGAAGTTATGGGCCTTAGTGGGCCAAAGGGGAGAGAGAGGGCCGCACCAGGAGGTGGCGCCCCTGTGGGAGTCCGAATAGGACAAGGAGGGGCGCCCCCTTCCCTCTCCTCTCCCCTCTTTCCTTCCCCTTCTCCTTCCTAGTTGGACTAGGAAAGGGAGTCCTACTCAACCAGGAGGAGGACTCCCCCTCCTTGGCGCCTATAGGGGCGGCCGGCCTCCCCTCCCTCCTTTATATGGGGGGGGGCACCCTAGAACACACAAGTATTGATCTACGGATCGTTCCTTAGCCGTGTGCGGTGCCCCCTCCACCATATTCTACCTCGGTCATACCGTCGAAGCTTAGGCGAAGCCCTGCGCCGTGAAACATCAAGATCGTCACCACGCCGTCGTCTTGACGGAACTCTCCCTCGACACTCGGCTGGATCGAGTACGAGGACGCCATCGAGCTGTACGTGTGTCAAGAACTCGGGGCGCCGGAGTGGCGGCGGGATCGGTCGGATCGCGAGGAGAACGACGACTACTTCCTCTACGTTGTGATCGCTTCGCCGGGTCTCACGAGGGTACGAGACAACACTCTCCCTCTCGTTGCTATGCATCACCATGATCTTGCGTGTGCGTAGGAAATTTTTTGAAATTACTACATTCCCCAACAGGCCTTGGTATCGAGAATCTTGAAGTCAAGAATAGATGTCTTCTCAGTAAGTGGTTGTACAAGTTATCAGTTGAGACTGAGGCCACGTGGGCGCAGATTCTTCGTAATAAGTATCTACAGTCCAAGACTTTGTCTCAGGTGACAGTGAGACCGACTGACTTGCCTTTTTGGGAGGGGCTTATGAGAGTCAAAGCAACCTTCTTTAGTAGGACAAAGTTTATAGTTGGTAATGGCAACACCACTCGCTTCTGGGAGGATACTTGGCTTGGTGAAACGCCGTTGGCGCTTCAGTATCCTTCTTTGTATAGTATTGTTCAACGAAGTGATGCTTCTGTTGCAACAATTCTACAATACATTCCCCTTAATATTCAGTTTAGGAGGGCACTTGTTGGCAACCGGTGGGAAGCGTGGCTCCATTTAGTGAGTAGACTCATGGAGGTTCAGCTATCTCATTAGTCCGATCAGTTGTGCCGGAAGCTCACTAGGTCTGGAGAGTTCACAGTTAAATCGATGTATCTTGATGTCATCAACTCTAGTGCCATTCCTAGTTCCAAATTTGTTTGGAAAGTCAAAGTTCCTTTGAAAATTAAAGTGTTTATGTGGTTTGTACATAAACAAGTCATTCTAACAAAGGATAACTTGGTTAGGCGCAACTGGACAGGTTCTACTAGGTGTAGTATCTGTGATCAGGATGAAACTATCAAGCACTTATTCTTCGATTGCCCGTTGGCCAAAGTATTGTGACACACGGTGCATATTGCCTTTAACATTACTCCTCCGAATTCTGTCAGCACGTTATTTGGAACGTGGCTTGCTGGGATAGAGTCCAAAATAGCTAGACATATATGCGTAGGAGTATGTGCTTTGTTATGGGCAATTTGGAACTGCAGAAACGATTTGGCTTTTAATAGAACAACAACTATCCATTTTTTGCAGGTTATCTTCCGGGCTACTGCGATGATCTGTATGTGGTCGTTACTCACTCCGACGGAGGCCAGGGAGCGTTTGGTTACTGGATCTATCCGGTGGGAGATGGTAGCACGGGATATCTTCAACCGGTTTGTATGGCAGTCAAGTAATAGGATAGGCAATTAGTTTACCTATCTTTCTTATGCCAGCTGGTTGTGGCCTCTTGATTTTTTGCTTTGGCGTTGTGGCTCTGTGTGAGCTTGCCTTTACTTTTATTTCAGACTGTTGGACCTTGTTGAACCTCTTTATTTATTTATAAAGGTGACCATATGCATCGTATTTTCTGATGCAGAGGCCGGGGAGTCCCCCTTTTCAAAAAAAAGTATATGTTTTAGATGAAATATTTGATTAAATATTCGCAAAATATGTTTCTTGAAACATAGGAAGCTGATCATCATACGCAAGAGATGGCTAAAATTGTGGCTAACAAGGGAAAAGACCTCGTATTTTTTGCCATGATTAGTTTCCATGAAACAAATTATTTGCCATTTTGTCTTTCGATAAAGATATACATTAGACTAAATATATAGTTGGCGGAGTCTTTAGAGTTAGAGAAAACCCCAAGATGGTTGGCACATCTTTTGGTACAATTTAGAATTTAAAATTCAAGAATTCACTTCGGCGAGGAAAACCGTATCAATTTTTTTGAATAATCTGGTATGCCATTGTTGCAATTCTGAGCATAGACATTTATGTTGAGAAAAAACTACAATTTTCTGAAGTCACGTCATAATTGGGTAGCTCAATATTTTCGTAGAAGATCCTAATTAAACATTCAGTCATAGTCAATTATGTGTGCAGCTTAATGTTAATTACAATTACATAATGTTAAATACAACCGGTGCCTCCACCAAGTTAGAAAATTCCACATAATTTCTGTCACTTATGATTGAACTATTTGTGAACGATGGAACAAGAAACATTTGTGTTGCAGGGAAAAGAGAGCACAAACAAAGGATTGGCTAATAAAGATATACATACAATATAGCAGATGTATGATAATGAGCTAGATATCACAGAGTGAAGTAGGAGATTGATAGATGAACATTTTCCTCCCGTTGTAATGCACGGGCATGTTAGCTATAGATACATATGCTAATAGGTGTTATGATCTTGGTTCAGAGTCAAATTTGACATTTGTAATGTTGAAATACATTTTGAGTTCGGTACATGCAAAATTGTTTACAACCTATAAACATCTTCTAGATTTTGAGGGTGCACGCATACTAGCTTCTAGGTTTTGATCACTATTGCAATGCACAAGCACACTCAAAACATAGTTAGCCATTTAATCACTATTGTCATTAACACAAAACCCTCATTAGGGGAAATGTCCTTTTGAGGGATCGAAGAAGGTGAGAGTGTCTAGAGGGGGGGTGATTAGACTACTCGACAAGATAAAAATTCTGTCTTTTGACAAGGACAGATTTTGGCAGATTTTGCATAACACACAAGTCAAGTAGCACACTACACATGCAATTCTAGAGTATGGGCAGCGGAAAGTAAATTGCACAAGTAGTAAAGAGAAGTGGAGAAGATCAAACGCAATTTGGAGACGCGGTGATTTTTCTCGTGGTTCCGATAGGTGGTGCTATCGTACTTCCACGTTGATGGAGACTTCAACCCACGGAGGGTAACGGCTGCGAGAGTCCACGGAGGGCTCCACCCACGAAGGGTCCACGAAGAAGCAACCTTGTCTATTCCATCATGGCCTACACCCACGGAGGGCTAGCCTTACTCGGGGTAGATCTTCACGAAGTAGGCGATCTCCTTGCCCTTACAAACTTCTTGGTTCAACTCCACATCTCGACGGAGGTTCCCAAGCGACACCTAACCAATCTAGGAGGCACCACCCTCCAAAAGATAATAGATATTGTAGATGATGATGAACTCCTTGCTCTTGTGCTTCAAATGATAATCTCCCCAACACTCAACTCTCCTCACTGATTTGGCTGTGGTGGAAGAAAGGATTGAGTGGAAAGCAACTTGGGAAGGCTAGAGATCAAGCTTCATATGGTGGGAGTGGAGCAACTTGATCTCAACACAAGGGTAGGTAGTTCTCTTCTCAGAAATGTAAGGTAGGAGTGGTAGTTCTTTCTGATGGCTCTCTCCACGAATGAAGAGGGGGGTGGAGGGGTATTTATAGCCTCCACACAAAATCCAACCGTTACACACATTTGAGCAATCTCGGTGGGACCGAAGTTGACAACTCGGTGAGACCGAAAGTTCAAATAATGTGAACGTTGGTATTTTCGGTGGGACCGAAAATACAATCTCGGTTAGTTCGATTCGTGCAATGACAAGAGCAAGCCAATTTCGGTGGGACCGACTTCATCATCTCGGTGACACCGATTTGATGACAGAAGGTTATAGAAGCTTGGCAACTCAAGTTTCGGTGAGACCGAGTTCAGAATCGGAAAATCCGAGTTTTCTAGGGTTTGGCTTATAGCTGAGGTGGTTCATCTCCGTGTGACTGAGTTTGGAAAATCGGTGGGAACGAGACTACTTATGAGTGTCTATGGCAGTGAAAGTTGCTGATAGTTTAGGAGATGTATCACTAAGCACTTGAGCAACCAGATCATCATCATAACCTCATCCCCTTTTAATAGTATTGGCTTTTCCTATGGACTCAATGTGATCTTGGATCACTAAACCAAAAATGGAGTCTTGAGCTTTTGCCAATGCTTGCCTTAGCATTTTGAGGGGTCCACCTCTTCAGTCCTTTTGCCATGCCAATGTGATTGAATTTCCTGAAACATACTTGATAAAAGCATTAGTCCAACCACAAAGTATGTTGTCATTAATTACCAAAACCACCCAGGGAGCAAATGTGCTTTCACCTTTTCACTAACCCTACACCATCAGACCGCAACCCCTGGGGTTAGCAGAATGGCACACGGCTGGGAAGTGTGCTCGCGATCTTGGGGCGCAATAGAGGTAGATCGGCCGTTGGCTGTCTCCTAGGCTACGAGAGAAAGGGAGAAAAAGTTTGTGTCACTTTGTTCACTTAAGGAAACATAACACAATGCTCCATCTATGCACATATTGGCACCTACAACTCTCCGTTTGCTTGTTGTCGAAGCATAGAACAAATATGGAACCAATGTGTGCACAAATACATTACATATGATGTAGAAAAGATAATTAATACGATTGTTGAAGCAATGTCATTTTTGCATGGTCATATAAGGGCTAACATAAAGCCATTGCAGCAACAGATATTTTCCTCCCACCTCCGTCCGTTTTCTCCGAAAATAGCCTCAACTAGCCCATTAAATCTTGTTCTGTGTATGCAATCAAATTAAAAATAACATGCCAGGTAAATAACAGACTAACCTATTCGTGTATTTATGCCCCATCGCCGCACATGTGAAACTATCTAGTGTGACAATAAAAAAAGTCTATCAAGTGTTTACAAAAAACATAGGGAGAACGCTCCTTTGCGGGCGATCGTTGCAACGCTCGATCCATATCCTCTCCTCCAGTTTTTTTTAAGGCGCGCCTACAAACGGAGATTACATGAAAAGAAAACCACAGTTTTAACTGGTACTTAGTGTTCTCTATCATTGCTGCATATGCTGACGAGTCTGCCTTCTGCATGTCAAGTGCTTCGAATAGCAGTTGCGAGTTCGTCTGGAATTCCACTCGAGTGAGTCCCAGATCAACGGCAAGTGAGACGGCCTGAGACATAGCATAAGCTTCAGCTGCAAACGGATCATTGACATTTGCCTGGCAGCCGGCGCGAGCACGGATGATTGCGCCATCTGATGTTCTCACCACCACGCCCCACCCCGCTTGGTTTGTCCCCGGAAGGAAAGAGCCATCTATGTTGATTTTCACCATATCACCCGCAGGAGGGCTCCATTTATCCAGCACTTGCTTCGGTTGATTGCCGAGGAACTCGATGTACTCCAGGACATTACTTCTGGTCCTCTTGGCAATCTCCTCACCCGGCGCCGGCAGCTCTCCTTCCCTCAACTTGTTAGTGGGACCCAGTTTTTTTCTTCCATAAATCTCTGTCGCAATAAATTAAATAGGTGGGGCCCAACGTTGCCTTCCATAAATCCCTCTGCCCCCCGCGTCTCAACGGGGGTGCATCCCTTAATTTTTCCTGACACACAGATTTACTTAATAGGAAGGTTGAGATCCCGTCAAAACAAATAAGGAAAGTTGAGTTACCTTCGTTCCGGTCGGAAACCGAGCGCTGGACGCTCGCGCGCGAAATAGCATCCACAAAACATAGAAACAAGCACCACAAACAAGGGAGAGGAGAAGATAATTCAACGACAAACTACTATTTGGCAATTTGTACATTGTAGAGTTCTCTACTTAAGGCCTGTTCGTCAATCCACCGCTCCGAGAAATACTAGAATCCAGGGAGCATCTCTTTCTCCACTCCGTATTTTTAACTGAAGCTCGGGCCGCTCCGGGAGCGGAGTCGTGCGGAGCGGCGAAACTCCGAACAGGCCTTTAGTTACACCTAAACTTGAGAGTCTTCTACGATCTAGAAAATTTGTCAAGTTATTTGCTAGACTCATGCATGCAAAACTATACCAGCTTCTAGATTTTGATAAAGGATAATAGAATAATTTCAAAATGATACCCAATACATTCTGCGTCCATAACTACATGATATAAAAAAACTAGTTAAGACATCAAAGATGTATATGCTATACAAACAAACAAGTTAAAATCCATTCTAACATGAGCGAAAAAGACTTGTAATAACAATATAGGATAGAAAAAAATATGTATCTAAATAAATATTGGGTAAATAAAATGGTTCAATATAAATAGATGCACATGTTCAAATTTAGTTCTTAAATGAGAAAAAGATATTTGTAATGATAATATTGGATAAAAACAAAAAATGGATATAATAAACATAAACGTAGTTGTAATTTTTGTATTAAAATTATGTATTAATAAGAAAACTCAACCTAACCATATATATATATATATATATATATATATATATATATATATATATATATATAGGAAAATGGGTTGATACTCCTAGGAGTACGTACTCCCATGGCACGTGTCACTCTTTGCTTCAGCGCCGTCTATTTAATTGCTACTTAATTATCTGTTCAGCGGACCTATCACATGAGTATATCACGGTTGTTTGGAAATTTGTTGACCGATCCATATTAATAGGGATTCTGGCTGTCACTTTTCAAAGCTATATTAATGGCCGGCACGTCCTCTCCCTGCGGCCTCTCCCACGTAACTCGGCCGGGTATACTGCTACTTTAGCCTAATCCGGCGTTTGCAGCGGTGATGATGGCAACGGCATCGCCGAACCTTCCAGATCTCATCAAGTCCAGGTACGCATAAATGTTCATGTATCCTTTGTGCTTCTTGAGTTTCTATTCATTCGTTTTGAGAAGACGATCGCTTATGTTGCACGCGGCCAACAGCGGCTCAAGTCGCTAGACGACCAAGAGAAGATGTGGCGGCTGGCGACTTAACGACGTCTTTCTACTGGTGGCCGGCGGCTCAATTACGTCACACAACACTCGACCGGCGGCGGACCGACGACATCCTCACGCAGTACACCATGTGACAGCTAATGACGACGGTACATGGATACCCACCTAGTGCTTGGTGGAACAATATGGATATACGTACTAGTAGTTATTTTTTTCGCGATTTCTAGTGTACAGATCTACATGTAACGCCACTACCTGGACATGTAAAAGCAAAGGTATTCCCCTAATTTTCTTTCTGGGTGTACTTTTTTTTGTTATGAAACTGGTCCATTACGTGTGTAATATAATTAAGAAGTACATATACCTTTTACCAGTTTAAATTTTAAACCTTTTTACTGAGATTTGGCCGTTTAAAAATTTGTTGATCGATCCATGTTAAGATGGTACTTCTTTGAGAATTGATATATAGTCCTTTAGAAGGAAAGATGTTTCACGCAAAAAAAGAAAGAACGGAAGGTGTTTAAAAAACTCAGTAGATACCCTTTCCAAGAAAACAGTATATACCTCCTCCCTAGAAAAAGCAGTATATACGTATCAAAAAAAAAACTTTGGCAACAAGTATGCATCCATTCCATTAGGGAACCACTACGCGTCCGCCGGCGGATTTGTTAGAGTCATCCGCCGCCCGGAGAGCCGTTGGATTAGCCATCTAGCAGCCGTCGGATGCAAACCACCGCCCGCGAATGACCTGGTCGTTATTTCCTGCAACATCCGCTCTGTTTCAGAAACAAAATCCCCTGACCAGCATCCACCAGCTAGAGCTCCGCCCCACCGCGGAGGCAGTCGCCGGCACCGCAAAAATTGCTGCCGCCGGCGCGCGGGGGCGCCTAGTCCCTGCAACAAGATGGCGCACCACATCGCGCGGCAGATGCTAGGATCCGACACAGATCAAGCTCGCCGGGGGCCGCCTCTTGGAGAACAGCCGCGGCCATCGTTCTCAGCTCCGACCGCATGTCAGGGGCTTCCTCCGCGAGCTGGAGTATCATCCTGGTTCACGAACCCTCCGGTTGTGTTTCCTGAAACAACTTCTGCCAGATCAAATCAGAGCAGCTGGGTTAGTTTCCTAACTCTGAAAAAACATGAACACTCGCGTGTCTCTGAAACTCATGGGAAACCCTATGTATCAGAAACATAGGAAGAATTTCCTATTTGTTTTATGTGTGTGGCAGCTAGAAAATTCAAATTTGTTTCATGTTTGTGGTGGAATCCAGGCAAATACCCACACACATCTGTGTGAGTTTCCCTGAAACTCATGTGTGCTTGTTCTATCTCTGCAAAAAACATGATCCTCTCTGTTAGTGCTAATTTATCAACCTATGATACGATTTTTAATGTGTGTGCTTGTGTGAGAAAAGGCCATTGATTGTAAATTTGTGTGCAAATGAAGCTGAAAAACAATTGATACATGTATATATGTACCTGAATTTCTGAAACAACAAATAGAACTGTTTATAGAAAACTATAGGAAAACAATTGATATATGTGTGCCTTATTTCAGGGAGCTGGTGCTGAAGGGGAAGAGAGTTATGTCCAAGAGAACTTTTCTGTCGATAATCATGAAGATTCAGATGGATTGTTGTCTGCTAATGATGTGATGCAAGATGATTCAGATGATGGAGATGTTTCATCGCAGCCATTATCGCCCTATGTTGGCATGGTGTTTCACACATTTGAGGATGCCCAGAAATTCTACAATGACTATGCCTTCAAGTTGGGATTCGGCACACATATATCTTCTACAAAGTACAGCCAAAAAAGAGGACAGAAGCAAGAGGATGCAATAATGATCAAGAGGGTCTTTGGGTGTGTGCATGCTAGAAAGCCCAATAAACCGGAAACAAGTAGCACCTCAGAGAGCATTGCGACAGAAACAAGCAACTCCAGCAGGCGCCCTAGTGCTGAAATGGATGTGACAAGAACGCGTCAAAAAAACAGGATTCTCCGTCATGATTGTAAGGCACACATGATTGTTGGGCTTAGGGATGGGAGATTGACAGTCACTTGCTTTGTTGCAGAGCATACACATCCACTGATGCAGCAACCGGAGCGTGTTAGATACTACCGCTCGCACCGCAAAATACCTGCTGAAGATTACGAACTCTTGTTGACGTTGCATGATATTAACCTGTCAAATTCAGATTGCATGAGTTTCCTTGGCAGGATACATGGAGGTGACCCTAGGATACTGCCGTACGTGAAGAGGGATGTTGCGAATGAACGTGCAAAGCTTCGGGAAGCGATAACACAACAGGACATGGATATGACAGTGAAGTACTTTGAGAGGAGGAAGGCCGAGAATCCAGAGTTTTTCTTTGCGAAGCAAAAAGATCCTGCCACGAACTCTGTCACTGCATTGTTTTGGGTTGATGGGAGGACGAGGGCGCTGTACCCGAAATATAAAGATTGCGTGTTCTTTGACACAACTTTCTGCACTAATAGATACAACATGCCCTTTGGTCCTATAGTTGGTATCAACAATCACCTCCAAACCATTTCACTCGGGTGTGCTTTGTTGCCGGATGAGACTATTGAAACATTCAAGTGGGTTTTTGAGCAATGGATGGTTGCAATGGACAATGAACATCCAAAGAACATAATAACTGACCAAGACCAAGCAATGGCGACAGCTATAAAGCAGGTGCTCCCATATACTTGCCATAGGTGTTGCAAGTTTCATGTGTTTGGCAACGCGCGTTCTAAGTTGGGGAGGCTGCTGAGAAATGAGGCGTTTGCAAATGTGTTTTACACTTGTATCAACAACTCTGAAACGGTTGAAGAATTTGAGGAAACATGGCAGCACATGTTGGAGTGTTTCGAAGTTGCTGAAAACAAACACTTGAAGAACATGTGGTGAACAAGGCGTACGTGGGCTCCAGCGTATTTCAAGAACAATTTCTTCCCATTCACAAGCACGACAGGCAGGTCCGAGGGGCTGAACTCATATTTCAAGACAATGATTCGTCCAGCTGATTCTGTATGGAGGTTTGTGCAACAGTATGAACTGTGCCAGGAAACTGTGCTTGATTGCGAGGACAATGCTGGGTTCACTGGTGAAACGACTGCTCCTCCACTATACTCTCGGTAGGCCAGCTTCACTATACCGAAGCAAAAAATCCAAAAAAAAAGTTTTTTCATGCTTTGTTTTTGAGAACTTTGCTTCCTTTTGTGATGTTTCAGATACAACATTGAGCGACAAGCTGCTGATTACTACACACGCAACGTCTTTGGCAAGTTCCAGAAACAAGTGACTGCGTCTACGAGCTACATTATCAACCAAGACGCTGAGTACCAAGGGCGAGGCCTCGTGTTCAATCTAACATCAAGCTTGTATGAGAACCCAAAGCTCTTCTCTGTGCGTGTTATGATGGATGAAGGGGTGTTCCAATGTAGTTGCCACTACTTTGAGATGAATGGCCTGGTTTGCGCCCACATAATAAGGGTGATGGTGCACCTCAATGTGCAAGTTATTCCACAACAATACTTGTTGGAAAGGTGGTCTGAAGCAGCAACAACAAGCATGGCCAGAACTGGGCGATTGCTGGAATGTGGGCACCCCTCGACAAACACGCTCAAATACAACTCCTTGTGCCAAAGGTTGACATGGCTCGCCTCTGATGCATGTTGCAATGATGATGCATACAAGATATTAGATGAAGCAATAAAAGTTCTTGAGCCTGCCATTGCTGCGGCGAAAAGAGGGGTACTGCCAGAACAACAAGCAACGCAGCACAGTGAACCCCCAACGCAACCTGCTCCTACAATGGGAGCGTTGAATGATGGCCTACCACAGCCTCAAAGCACAGAGATGCTACGAAACCCAGCTCGTGTCCCAAAAAAAGGCCGACCAACTGAAAGAGAGAAGAGGAAGAAGACTCTGGTGGAGCAGCTAGATGATAAGCAGAAGAAGAAGTCAAAACACGAAGAGAAGAAGCCAATGGCAGCAGTGAAGCCAAAGTCTGAAAAAAGAAGTATTCGCTGCAAGTTCTGCAAAGAAGAAGGTCACAACATGCAGACATGTGGACCGCTGAAAGCTGCAACAGAGGCGGCGACAGCACCGCCTACATGTCCATTCTGCTCTGAGGTGGGGCATACTGTAACAACTTGTGCATACTGGAGAGCCATGATGACAAATGATCGAAGAAATGCCCAAGCAACGCAACTCACCCTCTAGGATGAAAAAAAATGAGAGAAAAGACTTGGGAAAGTTATTGGTCCTGTTGAAGGATGTTTTGCATTTTCTTTTCAGACTCACTACATGTGCTTCAACAAAAAAACACATAAAAAAACTATTTTTTGCAACCTTGATGATGTATGATGTATTCAGGTTCTATTCCAATTTGAGACATGCAAAAATATAGCTCACATTTTTGTTGCAAAAAAGATATCTCTTCACTTTGTGCTGTAGTTTTTTGAGGTCTTTTGCCATATTTCCAGTAATGCTTTGTTTCGTGAATGTACCATTTGTATATACATGAATGTACCATTTGTTTCAAGTTGCAAACATGATGTTTCCGGCGCTTGCGAAAAAAAGCTATTGTATACATGGATGATTGTACATGGCATGTGTTGTTGTGGGGTAGGACACCTTATTTCAGAAAACCAGTAAGCAAAAAAAAAACTGCAACATGGATAGTTCACATATCTGCATGGATAGTTCAGAAACCCTAGTCATTCTCATTCATCTCTGCATCCGTCTCTAGTTCACATTGATAGCACTCCAAAATTACATTTGACAGCACAACATGGGTGATGCTCCAATATTTCAAAAATAAAAAAAGAGGAAAAAAGGGACATGCCCCAGCATGATACATGCTCCAGCTTGGGTTCCACAAGAGATAGAGTAGATGGTTAACAACATCTTGTTGTTTCTGGTTACACAACAAAGAAATGTAGCGCATACATTTGTCCACAAAAAAAGAGCAGCCTAAAAACTATCTAGGAAGTACTTTGCTCCGATTGTCATCTTCTACGAGCTACTCAGCAGTTTCTGAAACTCTTCGGCTGAGTTGAGTGTGTTTTGAGGGTGCTTAAAAAGCTTCGCCGCAACAAATGATCGAAATTTGAGCAATGACCTCGTGTCCTAGGCATACAACAAGGGAGCTTTGTAAGTTAGTTAGGAGAAAAATTCAAAAAACATGATTACCATTAGAAAAGTAGCAAGAAATGGAAACAACAAGTGCTCCGGAAACAACAAGTTTATTTAGCTAGTAGTGTTGCGTAGCAAAAAGGTCATACCACGCTGAATGGTCTCATCCCCCTGCCAGTTAGATTCTCCATGTATAGAATAGCAAACAACCCACAATCAAACCTATCAAAAAATAAAATGTAAAAAAGTCACAAAGTACATATAAAATCTGCTCGCTTGACAACAAAACATAAAAAAATTGTGGATGGACACATGAAAAAAAGGAAAATGGTCAGAGAACAATACGTTGTTGACTGCTGCGGATACCCATTCGGGCTGACACAATCAAACTTGTCAAGGTCAAGGTTCCATAGGTTTCCCTCTCTGACCAAAGTCTTGAAGTTGGCTATCTACAAAATTTGATGTTGCGAAAAGATGGATTACACAGTTGAATCTTGTATGATTGGTACCACAAGAACAAAATTTATATATAGAAAAAAATGAAAAAAGAGAAAGGAAAGAGGTGTAGCGTCCATACCAGATTGCGACATGGCTTCTCGAGGATGCTGACATAGTCAGGGTCATCACCCCTTGAGTCAAAGATGTTGAATTGTTTGTGCATCAAGTTTGCAACCACAACTGCCCAGTGTCCGTCCTTGACAATGGTGAAGAACAACTGCAAAATTAAGAAACAAGCAAATAACATCAGAAAACACACAGAGCATGTTGCGCTAGGATAGCTTTGATGCAAGAACAAAATTTCTCTTACTTGATCAGATTTCATGATGTTGTTTCTTTCACAGGCCCTCTCAAGATCTTTGCTGCAAGAACGTGTCTGAAATGAGCTTGGGTCCACGGCAAGCTTGGACTGATGCAAAGAAGAAGGTATTGATTAGAAAACAAGATATGGAAGTTGTGGGCAGAAACTCTATTGTGAAAAAAATGGGTAGTTGACTCACGGCTGTATGCGGTGAGAACGCAAACTTCCTGGGTTTGCTTTTGCTATACATGTGCTCGATGTTGAAGCTTTCAACATAAAGTGACATGACATCATTGTTCAAATGAGCTCGCTTTTTTAGCCCGCTGCTGAAATGCTTGAATGAAACATCAAACCCACCTATCCTAATGAATGGAGGTCTGCATGTTGCAAAAAAACAGTGGCTCGGTTAGTGGCAAACAAGATGGATGCAACGAACAAATCATCAGCACAAAAAACGGCTAAAAACACACTTACAAGGGCTCGCCTTCGGGAGGGTCCTTTATATGGTAGTTTGTGCAACAGTACTGCTTGTATATGGCATCGTCGGAAGCATTAACTGTGATCTTCTTCATCCTCTTCAGCTTCGGTGCATTCTCTAGCGATTTTGCAACTCTCTTGAGTGTGGGCTTCTTCGCATCACGTTTTCCCCCGCTGCTCACTTCAATAACCACCTCCTCACTTGTCTCAGCTACTCCTGCTTCTGCCCCGCATATGAAAATGAAAAAACAAAACAGAAACAACATGAGAAAAAAATGGTTTGGAGCATGGAAGTGCTGAGTTTCTGTAAACAAAACAAAAACATGGGTTGGAGCACAAAAAGTGGTTGGGGAGCAAAATAACCTGCAGGGCCTGTTGAAATTGGAGGGCGTGTTGCGATGGGAGTCACATCGTAGACTGGCCCAGCTGAGGTAGCCGGAGATTCACCAAACAAAGGGCTCCTCGTACGAATCATCAAGAAGGAGTCCAAATCTGCAACCGAAGTTTTTGCAGGGGATGTACGAACTTGAGGAAGCTCCTGAAATAGTAGGTCATCATCACTCCCTGGCTCAAACAATCCAAAAGAAGGTCCATCTTCAAGTGTGCATGGCCTCCTCGTCAGATTTACATGTGCGTAGCTTGGGCTGCGAAGAGACTTAGATGCAGTGTCGTTTGCCTTGCTGCCTGAGTCTTCCACTCTGCCATTGCTCTGATCATTGTCGTTGCTTTGATCATTTTCAGTGTTGTCATCGCTCATCCTGGGTGGGGCATCGTTGTTTTGACCTACTTCCGCTGCCGGTTGCTTGGGCTGTTGCGGAGATGGTACAGTGGCAGTGGCTGGTTGCTTGGGCTGTTGCGGAGATGGTACAGTGGCAGTGGCTGGTTGCTTGGGCTGTTGTGGAGATGGTGCAGATGGCGAGCTGGTTGCTTGGGCTGTTGCGGAGATGGTACAGTGGTAGTGGCTGGTTGCTTCGGCTGTTGCGGAGGCGGTATAGTGACAGGATGAATGTTGGGCTGCTCCGGATGCTTGGGCTGTTGCGCAAAAGGTTCAGTTGCAGCCCCATCAGACATGCCTGCAGCAGAAGTCCCCCCTGGTACACTGAAAGTGATGCCTTCACCTTCATCTTTCTGTCCATGAATGCTGCACTCAGCTTTGTGTGCCTCAGACAACATTAGGCCCATCCGCTTGCAGTACATGCCTTGCAGGACCCTCCCAAATGAGCTGAATGCAGCATGAAGTTCTCTGGCGTGGAGCTCTTTGTGCTTGTTAAATATGGCTTGCGTCTGTGGGGGCAACTATAATGTGCGGAAACAATAGCGTTAGATTGCTAGGGACAGTAGTTTGTAACATGCCAGTGAGATGAAGGTGCAAAAAATATGAAAAAGGAAAAAAGGAAAAACAAAATTAGTTGCGAGAAAAAAACCCACATCTAACTCCTCGATTGTTGGCAATGCATGGAGCCACTCCTCCAAGGAGCCGCACACATCGTCACCACTCTCCGTGTTAGATGGATGTTGCTCATGCACATGCTCTGCGCCACCATTGGTACCCCCTGTACTGGTGTGAGGTGGGCTTTGAGAACCCGGATCTGCTCCCACATGTACATTTGCTTGCATGTGTGAGCTCTCAGGCACATCTGCAGTGTGTGTTGCGCCCCTAGCAACACCCCCTTGGTCGCTGATTTCCGGAAAATCCTCTGTGACATGTTCACTAGCAGCTCCTTGGTGATGTTGATCTACATATGACATGAACTCAACT
This sequence comes from Aegilops speltoides, assembly GCA_021437245.1. NCBI lineage: Eukaryota > Viridiplantae > Streptophyta > Magnoliopsida > Poales > Poaceae > Aegilops > Aegilops speltoides. The sequence continues at coordinate 9,718,087 of CM038141.1, read as the reverse complement.
ACTGCATATGGTGTACTGGTCCTGAACTGCATTACAAAGAAGAGAAAATAAGTAAGAATTGCAACAGACAAATGTCTTCTATATAAAAAGAGCAAGGTCTTTCAGTTTCAATCACTTACAGGACGCTTCCCAAAACCATCATCCAGGGTGTCCACTGCGACAACAGCATAAAAGTCCATTTCATGAACGAAACAAGCTCTAGGAAGCGAGTAGTTGATGGTGTGATCAACTATGCATCCTCTTGGCACATCAAGATGGTCCATATAAATTATATGCAAAAAAAGACACAAAAAAGAAAAGAAAACATCAGCACCTCAAGAAGAAGATTTGTTGTTGCGGGATAAAAAGGAGTGGGATGTTACAGGAATCAAGGGTGTACCGGAAGCATTGGTAGACATCCACCGATGAGAAATTTCCCTCTACCCTCATTCCTCCTATCCTGGTATTTTTTAACTTCTCTCATCACATCACACAAGATATGCTCATCCCACTCAAACTCATGGACCATGCTCATATCTCGTAGGGTGTAAAGATAATCTAGGGGATCATGTTTCTGTCCCAGAGCTAGGACCAAAGCCGAGCACAAGAATACCCATGACCTCTCGATGGTGTCATCATCATCTGCTTTTGATAAGACAGAAACTGCATTGGCTATCGGAGCCCTATCCCCGCCACAAGAGATAAACTTCATGGAAATCAGCTTTGCCCCTCTTCCCGAACTCTATCGGTTCGCTACAGATGGGACATTGAATATCTTCTTAACCATGTCTTTTGAAAAGTGGATCTCCTTGTGGTCATTAATCCTGCAATTCACAAAAAAAACAATAGATGTTGCGAGAATAAAAGAAAACAAAAGGTGTTATGCAACAGGAAAAAGAAAATACAAAAAAGCAAAAGATTACATACTTCAAAGACACGATTCTTAGGGTCAATGTTCATAATAATGAAATCGAGGAGCTCTTCAGGAGGAGGGCCCAAAGGAGATATAAACAGCAAGTCCCCGAAGCTGGACTTGCTTATTACATCTCTCTTTTTCCCTTTGATGTCATTGGCTATTTCGTGCAGCCGCTTTGCCGACCAACGAGTTTGATAGATAGTCATTCTGCAAAACAAAGTTTGAAAGAACATTAGCTAGTCCAACTAATTTCAGATAAACATGAACTAAAAAATCATGGAAAAGTATTGGAACAGTAGTCAAAATTTCAGAGAAAAGGATATATATATAGTTTCAGAAAACAAAATGGAAAACTACATGAGTAGTTTCAGAGAAAAGTATTGAAAACATGACCTACAATAACTAAATTTCAGAGAAAACATATCTGTAGTTTCAGAAAAGCAAAAACTAAGTTTCAGAAATCATACATGACCTACAATAACTAAATATCAAATAAGTTTCAGAAAAGCATAAAGTACAAAAATTCCTAAAGCATAACCTACATTAATGCATCACTAATTGGTACAGAAACTTCTATCTGAACATCAAATTGGCTACAGAAACTTCTCTCTGAACATCAAATTGAATACTCAAGCCAGAAAGCTACAAAAACTTTGAGCTGCAAAAATTCAGAGATTACCTACTAGTTCAATTTGAGCTATAACAATCTAGAACATCAAAGGACAGGAGAACCTAGAACATTCAGAGATTACCTAATAGCACAGCAAAACGGATGGCATACGCGGAGCACCTACATCCAAAAATTTGAGCTACAGAAACTCCTACAACACATCACTATCACAAGCCGAAAAATTAGCTGCAAAGGAATCAAAAGTTTCTGCAACCAGATCTGAGGAAATCCAAATCGCCTGCTACAGCTATACATCTAAAATCCACCACCTACATCGGTGGCGCCGACAATGGCGCCTCACTACAATAGAGCACCACTGTCACGAGCCCGCGTAGCCGCCGAGGAGGAGCCGCCGAGCAGAGGAGAACCGTCTGAAAGGCGACCGAAATGGGAGGAAGGAGCACGCGCCGTACTGCTTGTATCGCCGCCGCCACCGCCGACCTCACCATGATGTCGTCGCCGCCACGGCGTTGATGCGCCGCGTCACCCCGCCGCTGGTCGCCGCCGCGCCGCGTCACCCCTACCAGATCCCACCGCCGCCGCCCTAACAGACACAACGGAGCTGCGGGAGCGGGAGCACTGCGGGGGCGTTACAGCTGCGTTAATTATTCCTGAAACAGCCGCCCAGTTTCAGAAACGTATGCGCGTGACGCGGAAGCGAGGAACGCTCTCGTCCGTCTGATCAACACACGATCCGACGGACGCGGAGCCGGCGGACGCGCGAGCGTTATCGGTCGGTTGAAGGTAAGCTTTTTCCATTCCATTATGAGAACAGCATATACCACAAACATATTTTTTCTTGCATGGTATATACCTCTAACCTTTTTTTTTTGCGTACATATATACCTCTAGCTTTTTTTTTTGAACATGTATATACCTAACTATATACCTCTAACTTGTCAAATGGTTTATACTCCTTAAAATTATATACTACTCTAGTTTATACCATATGCTGAATACCAAAGTCAAGAAAAGAAGGCGTTAGTTCAAAGTTTGAAGTGAAAACCCATTCCTATCTTCAAGGAGTAGTTACGGGCAACAAGGAGATTAATTAGCATTTTTGAATAAGTAACGCGGCTGGCCTGGTTTGTTGCGACTTGGTGTTCTGCTAACCGTTTGCCTAATCCACCACATGTAGGAGTACATACTCCTGGGAGTATAAAAGAAATTTGCTATATATATATATATATATATATATATATATATATATATATATATATATATATATATATATATTGTTTATATCCCCAATTCTTGTATTGCTAACCCTTAAAATGATATGTATAAATGGTTAAAAAAATGATATGTCTATGAATTAAGAAATTTGCTATATAAAATTTGAAATAAATAAAATTGAGATATTAATGCTATGACTTCTAAATATTTTCTATCTAATACTGTGAGTTTCTCATCGAAGATAATTATTTCAGGTGTTGTGGTTGGAATTTATTATGGCCTTGTGACCACATTCTCCATAGGTCACTATTAGGTATATTTCTCTTGAAATAGGCTTTCGCCCCGCTTTATAAATAAAGCATCCAACCAGTTCATACAACGAGTCTGTTGTGGCGTAGGCACAAGCAGGCTGCAGACCCGAATAAAAACATAAAAGAAAAGTAGAAAAAAGAACACCAACTGGCCACAACATCAAGGAGACGTCAGCAAAGCGAGGTGACGCGCTATGCCTTGTAGCACATCCAACATCTTCCCAAGCCGATCGCGGTCCCGTTGCCTAGCCAGCGGGTGCCAATGCTGCAAAAACGCAAGAAATTTGAAGGAGTCAAAGGCCCGTCAAAGGAAGATACGTTCGATCACCATCTTATTATGCGGCGTCCAAAGTGTCCAAGCTAACGCCGCAAAACAGTAGCTAGAATAGTTGCATCTTCCTCCCGGTTTGAACAGCTCTAGTCTGGATGAATCCCGCTAGGTCCTGAGCCTCCCAATCCGCCTCGAGTGCCTCCCAGAGAAAGCTCCAAAGCACACGAGCTGTCGTGCAACAAAGGAGGATGTGGGTCCCTATTTCCGAAACCCCACAACGGGGACATAACCCATTGCCCGGGCCATGCCTCTTCAGCACATTCATCCCTGATGGGAGGTGATCCATCAGCAATTGCCACAAAAGAAATTGATCTTCAAGGGGAGTGGCGCCTTCCAAAGAGGCATGACACAAGTAATAATTGGCCTATGGTAGCCTGACGCCACAGAGAAATCTCGCGAGGGAGTTAGGCTCCAGGACGCGAAGTCCGGGTAGTCCGCGAGCCCGGTTGGAGGGTCGCCTGCAAATTAGAACTATTTATCCAATTTTGGATTAAGAAAGAATGAAATATTCATGACTACTAGCAGTTTCATCATGAGACAACTAATGATTTCACATCCATGTATTATTCAGCTATGTATTTGTTTTTCCTACTAAAATAGGTGGAAGATCTATCCAATTTGGTGATATCATATACTCGTTTTTTTTTTAATTTGAAAAAAATGCATGAGCTTCACATGTATCACTTTTGACGACACCTAATAGGTGATAGTGATTTCTGAAGAACTTCATATAAGAAAACGGTTTCCATTACTTTGCAAAATTTATTCTTATACAAAACTATGGCTATTGCACTATCGAAGAAAATAATATTACTATCTAATAGATTGAAAACGTTACATAATTTGGATTAATTGAATCAATATAAGTTAAGATATAATAGAGCTCTAACCATGTGACCTATCCAGAGATACTAATAAAGAAAATATGCACTAAAAGTCACATGCTCTAGCATCATTAACTAGAGGAATGGCCAGCTACAGACCTAGAAAGCATTGATTGACTTTACACATTATAAAGTAATCTGAGTTTCGTGCCTTAGTGTCAACCATTTTTACAACCAATGAGGTTTCCCTTCCTGTTCAAGCTGCCCCTCACAAGATGTTCATGTGGGATATTTGGATGATGTATTTGATGTTGCTTCTATGAAGCTTTCCTTGTCTCCGATTTCATAGCTGAACGGATTACAAAATCTGTAGAAAGCATCAACTGATATTTGCATATTTTGGTAAATAAAGTTGTGGAATAGTGATTCCAAAAAAGTCCTTAGAAAGGAAAATAAATTTTTGCTACAAATCTATATCTATACCTACTAATAAAGCAAGGTGCGTTTCTCCAATTATTTCATCCTTTCACCGCTGAAAAGATTTATTTCTATACGAGATGGTACTAAATTTGTGTGCGTCTATCCGCTAGAAAAAAAAAGGTTTGTCAAGAATTCCGAAATTGAGCCACGCACGCTCCAGCCCAACGAAGCGAGCCCAGTAATTATCCTTCCCATGCAGTTGGGAAAACCTTATTTGTCGCATGGGGTGACAAATAGTTGAAGCTACGCACACGTCGCCCAAGACTGGGCCGGTCTGTTTTTGAGGTTTCAGTGTTCTGTTTCCATTTTTTTTGGTTCCTTTGTATTTCCTTGTTTTCCTTCTTTATTTTTTTTCCATGAAGTAACAATTTAAATAAAATATGTAGAATTTCAATTTGTATTCTAATAATAAAAAGAATCAGAATTACAAAATTGTCTTCCTATTTTGGAAAATATTTGAAACTTTTCAAACAATCTCGTTTTGGAGTTTACTCAACATTTAAAAACTGCTACCCTCTTGTTTTACAAATATTGTATTTTCAATATTGTTTGAGATTTTTTACAATTTTTTTTAATAAAATGTAGCATATTCTTAAAATATTCCTGGTTTTGTGAAATGTTAATAAATCCGAAATAATGTTTGAGTCTAAGAAAGTATTTTCTAGAACTGTTCTGAATGTTCCCCTTTTCAAAAATTTAAATAAAATTTTTAGTGTTTTTAAATATTTCTGTTACGAATTTTGTCTGTGTTTTTCCAAAAATATACGGATACGACGGTCGAAGCAGCACCGCATCTCATCTTGTCGCAGTGCGACGACACCGACCAATGAAAGCACGCACAAACGCATAGGGGTCGACAAAATGCATGCATAGACGCACGCACCGCGATGTCAGTAAGAAGCACGACACCACGTAATGAAGGGAACACCGACTGGGCCAACAGCGGCACACACGCAGACCGATAACGAATAGGAAGCCGGAGAACCTTTGGGCCAACTGCAGCAGCAGCAGAAAGCTACAGATCGATTGGCCCAACAGCGGCCGGAACACAGCCCGATGACCAATAGAAGGCCAGAGAAGCAACGAAGCAGGAGGGATGTGGCAGGGCACGGGTTCTATCGTACAAACTGGTCAACGCGGAGGGGAAAATGCTAAACCAACCAACGCATCCTGCACGCACGTTCAAAAAAATTGAATTCAAAACCTGGGCACACCACTCATTTGTACACAGCCATTTACCAAAATAATACACGTGCCATCTACAAAATTACCTAGGGGTCATTTTCAGCCAAGTGGGCTAACCATAGAGCGAAAACTCCCCCGGAAATAGAGGCTTGGGTATACCTACTAATAAAGCAAGGTGCGTTTCTCCAAATATTTCATCCTTTTACCGCTGAAAAGATTTATTTCTATACCAGATGGTACTAAATTTGTGTGTCCGCTAGAAAAAAAAGGTTTGTCAAGAATTCTGAAATTGGGCCACGCACGCTCCGGCCCAACAAAGCGAGCCCAGTAATTATCCTGCCCATGCAGTTGGGAAAACCTTATTTGTCATAATTGTTTGAGAATTTTTTACAAATTTATTCAATAAAATGTAGCAGATTCTAAAAATATTCCTATTTTTTGAAATGTTAATAAATCCAAAATAATGTTTGAGTCTAAGAAAGTATTTTCTAAAACTGTTCTGAATGTTCCCCTTTTCAAAATTTAAATAAAAATGTTAGTGTTTTTATAAAAAGTTTATGTTTTCAAAATATTGTTTGTGAATTTCAAAAAATATTTCCGTTTCAAATTTTGTCTGCATTTTTCCAAAAATATATGGAATTTAATGTTTCCGAGATTATTTTGCAGACCGTATTTCTTTGAATGTTCTAGAATTTTTAATAAAATCAAAAAATATTTCGAGTATGACGCTATAGTATTTTCTTAAGTATTCGCGCTGGCCATTGGTTAGCAGCGCACGTTTGTTCTATCCTGGTTGGCTACAAATTAAAAATATTGTGGGCACATGCCAATAAAAGAGAATATGTTGTTTGGCTCTAATTAGGAAAAAATGTGGGCACGTGAGTGCTAATATAATCAAAGAGAATAAACCGTCATAAAGAAGGGGCATGCATTCCTGATTATGCTAATGAAACGGGATTTATGCGCTGCAGTTAGTAATCCATCCGGTTACGCAGTCGTAGGGAGAGTTGTCGAAGCAACCGTGTCCCGAAGGTCGCCGCGCATCACCCAAATGAGAAGGCATGCACAACTCTGAGATGGAGGCGGACCCAGAGGAAAAGAGGCACGAGTTGGGTGCGGACCGGCACGCCGACCAACCCCGCCACTATCAAGATTTCACGGGCTAAACATATCCAGCGAGAAGATCGGGCGCAACTCCCTTGCTCTATCGCCTACCGTTGTGGAGACCGTTTTTTGATGGACACATCAATTATTTTTCCCGTTGCTTGTTGCTAAAAAATAATATCTCTTGCGTTGCAACGCACGGACATATGTGTTAGTTTAGAATAAAAACCAATAGCTATGCTTCCACCTTTGATTGTCTACGAAAACTTTGCGGGTCTTTTGTCGAATAAAGACCACAAGAAGCGTAATAAGGATGGCCAACCTTAGAAGCACAACAAGCGTGCCTCGCTAATCAAGACGATGAAAAGAAGAAGTGAGGTGACGACAAGAGTCCTTGGAACAAGAAGGATGGCCAACCTTAGAATATATTTTTTTCTTATTCCATCCATTGTCGTCGTGTTAACCGAAATAAAAACGAGATAAAAGAAAAAGCAACGGAAATGCAAAGACGAGGAACGACGACTCTCAAGGATGCAGCATATCAGCCTGGAACATGGGCAGCCGCCAGCAGCAGCAGGTCATCATGGATCAGTTGTCCTTGGTTGGGTAGGAGGCCATCTTGTTGATGCCGCAGAGGCCCTCGCCCTTGCCGGTGCCCCTCTTCATCCTGATGTACCCCTTCTCGCCCCACTTGGCGCCCCATGAGTTCTTCACGATGATGTAGTCGTGCCCCTTGCCCTTGTCCGACCCGTACCCGACCGCCGCCACGCCGTGATCCAGCTGCGCGCCGCACGGACCGTCGAAAACCCCCTGAAGCAACAAACAAAAATGTTTCAGAATATAGAAGCTGTTTCAAACATACTTCAGAGCCAAATGTTCAGACAGAAAAAGTAGTGCTTATTACCCCGCTGTAGAATTGGAAGTGCCTGCCGGAGGCCTCGATGGCGACGGAGACGGGCTGGTGTGCGAGCGCCTTGATCAGCGCCTGCTCGTCCTTCGCCGGAACGTCCTCGTAGCCGCTGATCGACACCGCCTCGGACTCACTCTTCTTGCCGTCGCCGCAGCTGCCTTCCTCCATGAGGTACGGGTAGGCCTCCTCGGTGTGGAGGCCGCCGCTGGAGGCGATGTAGGAGAAGGCGTAGTCCATCATGCCGCCGTTGCACCCGCTGTTGCCGTCGACGCTGCAGTCGATGAGCTCCTGCTCAGACAGCGCCGTCAGGTTGCCCGTCACGATGGCGTTGATCCCCTCCACCGCGGCCACCGTCGAGAACGCCCAGCAGCTGCCGCACTGCCCCTGGTTCTTCACGTCGGTCACCGCGCCCTTTTTCCTCCAGTCCACCGCCTTGGGCAAGTCGTGGGCGGCCACATCCTCGTACCTGAAGCTCCGGCTGCTGCTCCGGCGAGCCGGAGGAGGGCTGAGGCCGAGGTAGGCGGCCTTGAACTCATCGTGGGTCAGGTCGGCGAACTCATTGAGGCCGAGCCAGTAGCTGGTCACCTCCCGGTTGATCTCGTCGATGAGCTTCAGGTTGTCCTTGAACACCTCGAACCGGTGCAGCTTCTCCTCGAAGCTAGCGTACGCCTTCTGGTGCTTGGCCAGCCACTTCTCGAACAGCTCGATGAGCCTGTCGTGCGACGACAGGTCCTCCTCCGAGTACCCGACGATGGAGAAGTCGCTGTTGCGAGCCACGCACACGCCGACACAGAGGAGAAGAACAGCGACCGAGAGCTTGGAAGCCATGACTACTGATACCTGCAATGAAAGAAGTGTTGGTTGCAGGATGGAAGAAACAAGAGAGCATGCAATGTATTTGTAGCCTCAGTTTCAACATGCGGTTGAATTGCTTCAAAGCAAAGGCAATGGAGAAAAGGAGAGATGCAGCGCCTGCCATTGCCATTGCCATTGCCATTGAGTGTTTAAATTAAATCATGCCAAGGCTTTAAGCTTTGATCTCTGACGGCGAGACTTGGCTTCCAAGCATGTTTGTAATGCTGGGTGCAGAGAGAGCATCCCTTTCTGTCTGTGGTACCTGCAAAAAGTTCAGAGGAAAACCTTATTGGTGCCTGTGAACCTCACTCAAAGCAAAATCTTAGTGCATATATCTGAAGTCTAAACTGAAGAAAGAAACTGTACATATGCAACCTGATGGGAGGATGAACTATCAGTGTCAAGAGATTGTCATGGGTCCTTTTCTTGTCCTCAGCTAGCTGAACATAGCAAAGTACAATGGTTTCTGTATTTGTCACCAGATTGTTTCAGAACAGTAGCTTGTTGCCTTTACTTTGGGAAGAAAAAAAAAGGGTGTACCTTTTTGAGAGGATGTGAGGGAAGGGAATGTTACCTACTGGTGGCCACACTTCCTACTTGGAGTAAATGAGGGGCATCAAATTCATCATACTGTGCCATGTGCATACACCATTTTTGTGACATGCTCATTTCTCTTTTGCAGACCATACAAAAGTCAAAACAAGCCAGATGCAGAGAAAATAGCAAAGGTGATCTTTTGTTGGCTGCTTTTAGATCCACAGGAACGTAGTCCTTTGGTGCATAATGGAGTACATACGTCCAGAGAAAGGCATAAAACTGAACCAACAGGGGCTCCAGGCTTACCAAATTATCAATTCAAACACAAGTATACATTCCTCACTTCATGTTCTTTGTTTTTTAATACAGGGAAATTTTGGTATAATTCCAGTGCAACTCCTAATTGGTTCCTCTGCTAACAACTACTGTCGGAAGTTCACAGGAGGAATAAATATGAAACGGTGATATACTCTCACCACGGTAACAATTTGATACCAGTCCAGCTAAAATAAGGCAATTTCATTGCCAAGTAAAGGCTCACCCAGAGGACATAAAGATTCAATACAATGATAATACATGATTGTCATTCCAGTGCATCACTGGTGGAACATATTGTTCAGTCTGTAACCATTCCACATAGTGTAGGCATCTCCGAATTTTTCTTGCCTCGGCTAGCTGAACATAGAAAGGTGCAATGGTTTCTAAATCTGTTAACCAGATAGTTTCAGAACAGTAAAAGAGGGGTGTACCTTTTTCGGGAGATGTAAAGGAATGATATCTCATGGTGACCACACTTGCTACTTGGAGTAAAAGAGGGGCATCAAATTCTTCATACTGTATCATGTGCATACACCATTTTGTGACACACTCATTTGTCTTTTGCAGACCATACAAAATTCAAAGTAAGCCAGGTGCAAGCAAAATAGTAAATGTAATTTTTTGTATCACCTTTTAGCTCCAGAGGAGCATATATATTCAGAAAAGGCATAAGCTGAACAAAAACATATTGCTACAGAGGGTACAGTCTTACCAATTGGGGACATGATATTTGTGAATTCTGACACAATTATATATTCCTTACTTCATGTTCTTGGTTTTTTAGTATAGGATCGATAATTTTCGTATATGCAATCTTAGTGCAGCTCCTACTTGGTTCCACTATTCAGGAGCCCCCGTATGTCCACTGAACATATTGCAAAGAGAAATAACAAGGGGTAGTGTATTATCCACACAGTATAAGTGTTAAGCAAATATATTACTATCAGCTAAAGGCTCACTCCGAAGATACATAAGACCCAAAACTCTGCGATACTACAGAACTGTCATTCCAGAACATCACAACAGAGAGACATAACGTTCAGTCTCGGCATATAACCATTCTACATAGCGATAATCAACATAGGTATCTCTTGGTGGAGTTTGAAGCTAGCACCGCGGTAATGGATGGTGGCCCTTCACGTTGGCTTCTCGTAGCTGTTCTGGTCTCTGAACTCCGCCATCTTACTTTTGATGTAATCTCCCATATTAGGCTGGATAAACATGTGTGTGGGGTCAAGAATGTGCACGATGAACTTCTCCGATGCGGGCATTGACGCGTTCATATTAACAATGAATTGAGCCATCGGTATATCACTGGGAAACAAAAGAGATAAACAACCAATGGATCAAGTAAAGCTGCAAAGTGATGGTCAAATCAACAAAACTGTTGATCCTGTTATGATTTTGAGCTTACCAGGAGATGAACAACCCCTTGATTGCATTAACCATCTTTCAATGCGCTTGGTACAGTACCTGTTTGGCAAACAGAACAACCAAGTCATTTCGAATAGTAATATTACTGAAACATTTACAAACAATCTGACACATATCATGTAAACAATGGTGTTCTACAGTGGCACCGGGTGATACCATTTAGCCAGCAGCAGAGAGAAAACAGGGGGAGGAGGGGTGGAGGATCATGAGGCTTCATGGTGAAAAAGGACCAAAACTAAATGGACTAGGAGCAAAGTGCCCAAATCACAATGGTCAGTGGTCTGGTTTCTTTTTTCTCTTTATTTCTCTGAACACAAGTACCAACTGTCTACACCTTCAGTTTGGACTGGGACCCTCAAAATGGAAAAGAGAATCCAGCATGTGCCGGAGTTTAGGGGAACATACACCCAACGCATGGATAATGCAAATGTGTTACATCACATGGCAGAGCTGAGTTAACAATCTTTCAGAATAAGCATACTGTTAATATTCCAATGGTACTATTTGGATAAGGCATCAAAAGTTTGGGATAAACATGTACAGGAACCGCACAGGCATCAAAAGTTAAATTGCCCCAAGCAATATCTGGTAGATCAGGGTACACAGAGTAAGCTACAAAACCAGGGCATCCGGAGTAGGTTTGTTGAATCAGGAAAAAGAAATAACATTAAAGGCAGCTTATAAGTATCAACCAAATTTACACCAGAAAAGATCAGTGAAAGAGTGAAGTGAACAATACTGAGAGCGGTATCTAAAGATTCAGTTGAAGAGTGAAGTGAACAAAATCAATTGAAAGGTCACACGGCAGGGGCTGAGTTAACAATCTGCGTGAATGAACATGTTGTTAATAAGTCAGTAGTACTATTTGGGTAAGGCAGCAGATTAGAAACGTACATGCAACTGATGTGGGACGGATTAGATGAATGAAAGAATACTGTGGACCAGGAAATATTAAGCGACAAAATCCCAGCAATATCTGGTAGTACAGATGTTAAGCTACAAAATCGCTGTTTCTACTACCTCAGAGCAAATTTATGGACCAGGAAAATGGCAGCAAAGGCAGATTACAAGTACCATTCAAATTTAGAACCAAAAACGGTCAGCAGAAGAGCAAAGTGAACAAGATCCAGAATGACACCTAAGGGAGCTGCATCACAACCATTATTAATTTCTCAAGGAATATTTGGCAGAATTAAACAATCAAGTACTCCAAGAAAAAATGTACTCTATTTGGTAGCTTACAAGGTCAATGAGTCTAGTCTTGAAAAGAAAAACCAAGTCCCTACATCAGCTCATATATATATATATAAAGAAACATGTGCAGTCAATATTCAGTTCATTACTGTATAAAGCTGTTGGTCTCTAACGTATTTGACAAAACAGGGAACTGCAGCTCATCTAGGTCAGAGCAAATCATTGTTTCCAGCTTCACATAATTCGATCTGGCTACCACATAATTCGCAATTTGCATTCATACATAGGCACGTTGATTTGCTTGAAGGGGAATCAATCGCTGGTATGAACCGGGGTGTGCCGCGATTAGCCACGGACGCGGTGAAGGGGCACAAACCTACAAGACAGGGGCACAAACCTGCATGGCGGCGGATTGAATTAAAAAAGGTCGGTCAGGGTGGAACCTGGAGGCGGAGACGCCGGCGGCGCGCGGGGGGAGGAGGGGCGGCGGCGGCGGCGGCGGCGTCTTCTGGATGGATGGATGGATGGATGGACGGATGCACCGGCCGCCGTGAGGGGAAGACTCGCAGTCGGGCGGCGGCGGCGGCGGAGTTGGGATCCGTCGGCAGGGACGGTGGAAGGTGGAAGAAGAGGTGGCGTTGATGCTGATGGGCCAACCCAAATTGTATAGGACGAGGTCTTGGGCAGACGCCCACAGCGTGGCCCACAAGCGCGGCCCAATAACCTTATACTCCTTTGTTATTCTCAAAACAAATAGTTATGAGCATATTTCGGAAATATATGATTTTAAAAATATTTGAGGAACAGCTAAAGAAATGCGTTTGAATTTTTTTTTGGATATTGAAGAATATTCGAGAGATTGGTAAAATATTTGAGGAATGCATTGGCTTGGGAATAACCTGGTACTTTTTGTATATGATCTTTTTTACAGGCCTGGCGATCCACAACTTGGTGAAGGATCTATGAGGACTTTTCGACACCGCACCATGCGTCCTTATTGGGATGGCTGACAAACGAAGAGTGCACAGGCGAGTTGGTTTTACATCTCGCAATAGCTGAGATATAGATTATCGTCCGTTCTTATCTTGTGGCGAAGAATATATTGTCAAAGCATGGCTGGTGTTGATGCTGATGGGGCAAAATGTATATGATATGACGAACTAGAAGGTCTTGGGAATACGCCACAGTGTGGCTCAAAGGTGCGGCCAAATAACCTTGCACTTTTTATTATTTTCAGAAAAAAGGTATAACCATAGTTCGCAAATAAATGATTTTATAGATATTATTGGAATAACTCAAAAAAATATGTTTTAAACAATTTCAGCTATTTAAGAATATTTTGAGAATTTAGAAAAAATGTTCAAGGAGTGCGGCTTGAGAACAATCTGCCTCTTTTTTCACAGGACGGATGATCCACCACTTGGTGATGAATCTACTGAGGGATTGAACTACTTCTTTTGTTAGGATTTTTTTACGGGACTGATGATCCACCACTTGGTGATGAATCTATGAAGCTACAGTGTAGATTTATGTCATCTCCTTGGGGTAGCAAGGTTAGGGCAATGGGGGAGATGCCATAATTAAGAGCAAGTTTCTCAAAAAGATTCCACCTCATGCATTGAATGGGGTATAAGCCTCATGTAAAGAACGGCATAAATGTTGCAACCATTAACACGTCGTTTACCCGAATATGCATATTTTTTAGAATATTTAAAAATCACTTTAATATATAGAATATATTTAAAAACTTTTTTCATGTGTCAAGAAAAAATTATCTGGCATTACAATTTATTATACATATTGAAAGATTTGTTCATGTATATTAAGTACAATTTTCATGCTACTCTTGAAAATGTGGCATTTCAGCCAGCAAAGGAGCGGGGAGAAGACTCAATATCGACGACAATGTTCCCAGGTTCCGTGGTGTTGAGGGAGGTGTTGGAGGGGGTGGGGCAGCCGAAGGAGTTGCAGCCGTGGCGTCTGGCTGCAAGTATCAATAGACGCCGAGGTGGGGTAGGAAGGATAGGTGCTCGGGAAGTTTCAAATCGGACGGTTGACCTCCCATGGCATCCAATTTGATTTTTGGTCGGTAATGATGATGCAAATATGCATCAGTTGTTGCTATTTTTTTTGTCATGACCAAATTTTTTTATCACCATAAGTTTTTGGTCATTGATGCGTTTTTTCGAGATCTTCTAAACATTTCGTGGTCCACAAATGTTCCCAAAGGCACCCTTTAATTAGTCGCCCTATACACTGACACATGGCGGAGCCTAGGCGCACCATTTGGCTTTGGGAAACAATGTTTTTTGCAAGAAGCACAAGATGTCCTTCTACGAGAAGCACAGTTGTGCTCCTAAAAAAACAAAAAGCACAGCTGCGAGAAACATAATCTGACTTCCGCGTTGTGCTTCCTGAAAGAAAAAACCACAATTGTGCTTCCACCCCAAGAAAAAGGGAAAACACAACTTGTGTTTCTGCTACGAAACACAACTTTCACTTTCACGAGAAGCACCATTGTACTTATTAGGAAAAGCATAGTTGTGCTTCCCTCAAAAAAGAAAAAAAATAGTATGAGAAGCATAGTTGTGCTTCCCTCAAAAAAGAAAAAAAATAGTATGAGAAGCATAGTTGTGCTTCCGTGAGAAGCACAAATTGCTTAGGCGAGAAGCACACCAATGCTTCCCTGAAAAAATGGAATAAGCACATCCTATGTTTCCTTGAAAAGAGTAATGCTACATCTACAAAGGTTTACTTAAAGATTTTACGTACAAACTTATATGAAGGATTGTGCTTGGTAATAGGGGATGAGAGGCCCACCCACTAAAAATCGGGGATTAGTTTCAAAGGTTAAGTAACCTATATAGTTCTTTGTAGGTCTAGCATTATAGCCTTGACAACAAAAGAGAAATGCACGAGTTGTGCTCCCAAAAGTGAAAAACAAATTGTGCTACTCGATTCCCGGCTTTTTTAGTTGCCATTTTTTCGGTTTTCATTTTTTTTGTACTATTTTGTTATTCAGTTTTTCCCAGTTTCCGGTTTTTTAGTGAAAAAAGTTCATCATAACCTACTAATATGATATCTATTTTCAAAGATCTTTACATGAAAAATCAAACAGTGAAGACAGTTTGAAATTTGGACACATGGTCCATAGATAATTGTTTTGAAGAAATGAATCTAAAAAACCGGAAAACTAACATGTTGCAACAAGTGGTGCATCGCGTGCTGCTTGTGAGCATGGGAGAAGACGTGAAGTGGACTTTGAGTAACCCTTAACTGCTAATTCCGAACAAGGTCTTGCCAGCTGGCCGATGGGCCCCATGTTGAGCCCATATGCCAAGATTCATACTTCGATTACCTCCACAACGGCACAATGGGCTATCGCCTTGATTGATCAACCTCGCCGGTTTCCACTCCAGTCATAACTTTCACGACGCGTTGACCGTTACGATTGTGGCGGATGTCCGACGACTTATCTTTGAATTTTTCTTAGTCTCACCGTCTGCGTCGCTACCGGTGTGACTACGGGGGATTGTTGAGTATCATGATTATTTAGGAAACACGGGAGCCAAGAGGTCTTGAGTTCAAGACCCGGCAGGTATAATTAAATCGCAGCCCACTTTCGGTCCACGTTTAGGCCTGAGAGACCCACACGTGAGGGGGGTGTTGACGTATAAATGTATTGCCTTGTCTCTTTCATCAGATTGATTTTTTGGTTGCATTGACTAGAGCATGCACTTCTACACCTAGCAAAAATCTTGTGTTACAAAGACTGATAGGTAGCATCCGACTGTAAAATCGCCAATGACTGAAATCGACAGACACATGTCTGGACCTTATAGTACGGTCATCAAGGAGATCAAACAAAATAAGGAGGAGTTGAGTCCTGCTTTTTTTCTGATGAGAGTCGGTCCTCTAATATGGAGGCGGGTCATTTACCTAAACATGCTTTGCACTTGTCAGACCATTGTAATTCTTGTAAATTTGATCGTTAATCAATAATGTGCAGCATTTTAACCCTAAAAAACTCAGGAATTATTTATTTAATATATTTTAGCAAATATGTAATTGAAAATTAGTTTACATATATATATATATATATATATATATATATATATATATATATATATATATATATATATAGTGAAATAAAAACATATTCATATATTTGAATCGCTGGTTCAAACCATCCCAAACACGGTGTACCATGATTAGCTACGAAGGCAATATAGAGGAACAAGGCTACATGACTGACTAGCAAGGCACGAAATCGAAGCATCGATATTGAACTCACACTGTCGGTCAGGGTGGACCCTAGAGGAGAGGAGGGGGATGTACGCAATGTGCGGGAAGTAGGGGCGGCATCATCTGAATGGATGGATGCAGCAACCGCCATGAGAGGAGAACTGAGAGTCGGGTGGTCTTGCGAAGAAGGCAGCGCATGTACAGCCCAAGGCTTGGTAGTGAAGTTGTAAACATTTTCTTATTTTTATTATACCATGGTAGTTTTATCATTTTGTAGCATGCCAGTTTTATTATACCATGACATTTTCATTAGGCGGTGGCATTTGTAATAATTAAATCATGACATTTTTTATTTTGGCATATTTTTATTTTTGTTAAGAACATGGCATTTTTACCATTTTTTAGCATGTCATTTTTATTACACCATGGCATTTTTAATAATTACACGATCGCAATTTTATCTTGTGTAGCATGCCTTTTTTTAATTTTAACTACACCTTGGCATTTTTATCATTTTGTAGCATGGCATATTAGACCATGGCATTTTTATCATTTATAGCATGGCATTTTTTAATTACACCATGGCATTTTTATCATTTTGTTGCATGGAATTTTTACTAGAACATGGCATTATTTTACTTACTAGACCATGGCATTTTTATCATTTGTAGCATGGCGTTTTTTTTCATTATAGCATGGAATTTTTATTAGACCATGTAATTTTTTAAAAATATCCGATGGCATTTTATCATTTGTATCATGCCATTCTTTTAATTAGAACATTTTATTTTTATCAGTTTCTAACATGTCATGTTTATTAGACCATGACATTTTTATCTTTTGTAGCATGGCATTTTTTATTTTAATTAAACCATGACATTTTTATCATTTTGTGGCATGGCATTTTTTTACCATGGCATTTTATTTATTAAATAGACCATACATTTTTTTATCATTTGTAGCATGGCATTTTTATTTTAGTTGGACCATGGCATTTTTATTTTAGTTGGACCATGTCATTTTTTATCATTTTCTAGCATGGCTTTTATATTAGAGCATGCCCTTTTTTATTAAATAGACCAAGGTATTTTTAGCCATGGTACTTGACAGAAATTTTTTTTTTGCGGGTGGACAGAAAATGTTGTAGGAACCATGGCAATTTTGTTGTAATTTGACATGGCATCTTTTAAATAAAAAACATGGCAAACATCACAATATTAAATATTTTATGTACTCAAAACATGGCCATTTCTAGAGAAACTTTTTTGCACTTAGTTCTCATGGCAATTTTTTGGGATTTTGTACTTACTTTACAGATACACCAGCGATCAGTTCGTTCGCTGCCCCCTCGCCCAGGGGACGTTCCTATTTTTTTGGGTCCTAACTCTAAGGGCATCTCCAGCCGTTGGCCACCCAGGAGGGCCAAAAAATCGCCCCCTGGGGCGCACCGGCGCTAACGGCGCACTGGGGGCGTGATGTCCCCCAGTCGCGGTGCCCACGATATTTTAAAAATTTTGAAAACGGCACAAACACGGCGCAAACACGACATAAACATAGCAAACTTCGGCGGGTTCGTTCAAACATAAACATATTTTACAAAAAAAAACCGGCGGGCTAATCCCGCCGTCTCCCTCGCCGCCCGCCTCGCCGCCCGCCCAACGCGTCTACATGCCGAGGAGGCTGTAGAACCGCGTGGAGTCGCCGCCGCTGCCGCCCCCGCCTCCGCCGTCCCTGCTACACCCCTCCCCCGGTTGGCGCGGCGGGTTGGAAGGCCCGGGGACGCCGTCGTCGTTGTCGCTGTCGAGGATCACGACGCCGTGCTCGTCCTCGCGCCCGCGCTTATGGGCGGCGATTTCCTCCAGGGCAACGCTCGCGGACCGTCTCTCTCTGGAGGTAGTCCTCCCGCGCCCATCGCATGGCGTCCTCGTCGGAGAAGCCGCGCGGGGCTATCTCCTCGTACTCCGCGGGGAGACCGGGCTCCTTCTTGGGGCTTGGGCTCGACGAGGACAAAGCGGCCAGCGGGGCTCCGGCTGACGGGCGCCGACACGGACGCCGGAGCTGCTGGTCTGCGCGCCTGGCGTGTCTGGGCTCCGGCTGACGGGCGGAGGCGAAGGCGAGCCGCCGGACGAAGAGGAGGACCCCGGTCTCCATGCGCCTCGGGGTGAGAGCTTCCGCGGCGTGAAAAGGAAGGGGGCTGGGTAGTCGGCGTGGCGTGTTGCCGCCCTCGATGTACTCGAGGACGGCGCCCAGCGGCGCCCGCACGCCCCACCATCGACGCCGGCCGGCGGAGTTTTACTGCCGGAGGGCACGACGCCGTTAGTGGCCTCGAGCTGCTGGCGTGACGGCGACGGAAGTAGGGCTCCCATAGCGGGTTGTTCGGGCGTATCGCGGCGCATTGCTTCGCCGCAGCGCTGATTCGACCGATGCGGCGATCTCCGCGCGCCGACCGCGCCGGAGGGTACCGGGGCACCGCACGCCGCGGCGCTGATCCTCCACGCCGGGCACCCGCATGTCCGGCGGGACCGGTACTCGGCCTCGTAAGGAGGCGAGCCTCGTCTTCATGGAGATGGCGGCGGCGAAGCCGTTCGCCGCCGCGCCGCTCGGGAAGCGTTCGCCATTGGAGGAGAGGAGAGGGAGGAAGGGGCGACGGCGAAGGGGAAGGAGCGACGGCGGAGGGAGCGTGAGCGACCGAAAGCGCGCGGGCGCGGCATATATAGGCCGACGCGCCGCCCACACGCGTGGCGGGCGAGGCGAGGCGAGGGCGCGTCGTCCGGCCTTCATCTGCGCCGCCCGTGAGCATCAATGGCGCGAGCTGACCGCGCGGCAGCAGCGACAACTTTGGCATTGATTCGCCCGGAAACGAGGCGATGAGGACGACGAAGGGCGAGAAGCAAACTGGTCGCCGACGCTGTCGGGCCCGCGGTTTCTTCGCGCAAAAACTTCGCCTGGCGCCGAAGCGCCCCAGCGCCGGTTCGGGCTAGGTCCGCGGTGTTGTTTTCGCCCAAGCCGTAAAATCGGGCTCTGGCGCGATCGGGGGCGTTTTTGGCGCCGCGCGCGAAAAAAACGCCTGGGGAGGCCTTCCTGGGGGGCGCGGCTGGAGATGCCCTAACACCCTTCCTCTTTCCCCATCCTCCTTGTCATTCGTCTCTAATCGAGGATTATCAAGTGCGCGAGTACTGAGATCCTAACAACGGTAAGCTTTTCTGTCCCTCCAGTACATCATGCCAACGAGTCAACAATCAAATCACGCACTTGTACATCAGGTTAATAAGCTAACTGATGTCAGGAATCAATAGTACACAGCACGCTTAACGGAGTAGTTGCACATGGTGTGGACTCGGCCTGGGTGGTTGCTTACAGGCTAAGCTTTGGAATCCACCTAGTAATTAACGTGATCTCCCCCTCCATAGAAAGCATACATAAAATCACGGCGACCTCGGATGCTGTAATTAATCAGACAAGGGCAGACCGTCCCCCGTCCTCTCTGGACCAATATATAGATGAATAAAGAGTATGTGTGGATATTCTGTCTGCGTGCAGGTGATGCCCATTATCTGGCCTATAATCATCATTGCATGATTATACATACGATTATGTCCATTGCACACACAGAACTTATCTATCTACTGCTAATTCAGATATCTAAAGATAAAAAGACGAATGAAGCTGAATGGAATTTGTGCTAGACATGAACGGCTAGCAAATTGTCAACCATTCAGATACAATGATTTGTGGCTCTCTAAACTTTTACCACTGCTAATTCAGATCCCATGTCACCCAGATGGAACCTACAGGGCATCCATTCATTCACTTGGAAAACATATAACCCAAATGGAATCGGTGCAAAGCTACAAACATACTCCCTCCGTCAAAATTCTTGTCTTAGATTTGTCTACAAATAAATGTATCTATTCACATTTTAGTGTTAGATATATCCGTATTTAAATAAATTTAAGACAAGAATTTTGGGACGGAGGGAGTATTTCAAAACAGCACCAGCAGGCCAAACATATTCCTGCCGTCTCTTTCCCTTCTCTCTCTCCCTCTGAATGAAGTCTTTAAAGGAGAGAGAACCAACCAAGGCCAGGGGACAAACACAGGGCCGAGAGGCCGAGCTGTCAACTGCCTCAGTGGAGCCTCTCTTCTCTTCTCTTTCGCCAGAGAAATCATGGGGACCAAAGCGGAGGCACACGGTGCTCTCGTTTGCGTCGCGCCAATGGTGAAGTGGAGGTTCCTCGGCATGTGCTTGCTGCTCGTGGCGGCCGCGGGGCTCGCCGACGGCGAGGGCAAGGGGGAGAAGCAGGGTGTTCGCCTGCTGGACGCCGGGAGGCTGGAGAAGTTCGTGGACGAGCTGCCGGACATGCCCGTGCTGCACGGTTACGGCGTGGCGGAGCGCGGCAGGCTCGTCGCCGGAGAGCTCGCCGTCGGCATGTACGACACCATGTGGGTACGGGCACACGAACCGCATATTCTTGGCCTTTTCTTTTTCCTTGCATGCCTCCTTTCTGTCGGAATCTGCTGTGTCCGACGACGGCGCACGCGTGGTGATGCCGTGTGCTGGTTGAAGTGACTGTCCATTGTGCTTGTTCAGTAGCCTTTTCTTCAGATATCTCAAGGTTTTCATTTATAGAAAAGAAGTTTCCATTCTTCGGATATTTTCTTAAGGTTGGTCACCCTAAGAGTATGTATATATGATGCATGCCAACTAAGCAATTTTGATGGAGTGACATATAGTTAAATAAATAGTATGATATTATATTATATTAAATATTAAGTGATGTGTATGTGTCATGCATGGTAATAAATTAGGTCATGTATGATATTATGCACTATGAAGATAGTATTAGGCTGTCCGCAACGGAGAGTATCATAAACTGGAATCATCATATGAGACTAGTGTGTAATATTACTTTCACAGTGCATAGGATCATAAGTTAGTATCTTAGATTGTCTTATTTATTATCATGCATGGTGCAATGTAGTATAATACTAGTATCATGCATGATACCGTTTATGATAATTTCATTGCGGGAAACCTATAATACTTGAGTATCATATACTAGCATATGATACTCTTCATTGCAACCAATCTAAATTGTTCAAATAAGAAAGGAAAAATACATTTCTTTAATGCAGATACTGTCATGCTTACATTCATGATTAAATGGGATTAACCAGAACTTCTGGGAAACCAAATTAATAAGGACATGCAAATTTTTCAAAAGATTATGCGCTGAATTATCCATGAACTCTGAAATTCCGGCAACAACTCTGCCCACTAATTTCAGAGATGTTGCTGCCAGAATAACAAAGGAACAAAACTATGTCTTTTCTCGGTTGGTGTACCTCAAATTTTCAGGCTAGATTCGAAACAAAATTCAAACCGGCTTTAAATTAGCTTAAAATTCATTAAAATGAAGCTGCTTTTGGTGGGTCGAAATCCGAAAGTCGTGCTCGTCCCAAAAGAGCAGTCTGGCCGAAATTCCTGTGAGATACGATTTGTCTTGTTTGTTGCCAAGATCTAAGCGTTGTAGTTGAATTTTGAACTTCAACTGTAGTAAATTAATATGAATTCTCAATTGCATTTTTTTTCTGTTATGTGGACAGAAATTCCACCGTGACCTTCCGGCGACGCGGGTCTTCGCCTACGGCGCCAGCCGGGAGACGGCCACCGTGCCGGGCCCGACCATCGTGGCGATGAAGGGGGTGCCCACACGCGTGACGTGGACCAACCACCTCCCACGGAAGCACATTCTTCCATGGACCGATCGCTCGCTCCCGCGCGGCTCAGCAATGGCACCGGCGTCCCCACCGTCACCCACCTTCACGGCGGCGTACAACAGTCCACCTCTGATGGCAACTCCATGGCCTGGTTCACGTCCGGCTTCGCCGCCACGGCCCCCCACTTCTCGTCGCCGGCGTACGAGTACCCAAACCAGCAGCCTCCGGGGAACCTCTGGTACCATGACCACGCCATGGGCCTCACCCGCGTCAACATCCTCGCCGGCCTCCTCGGCGCGTACCGGGTGTCCGACCCAGCCACGGAGGCGCCCCTCGGCCTCCCCACCAGCGAGGAGTTCGACCGGAACCTCGTGCTGTTCGACCGTGACTTTAGGAGCGACGGCGCGCTCTTCATGAAGCCACGGGGAACAAACCCGAGGTGCACCCGCAGTGGCAGCCGGAGTACTTCGGCGCCGTCATCGTCGCCAATGGTAAGGCCTGGCCTTTCCTCCGCGTGCGGCGCCGGCGGTATCGCTTCCGCATCCTCAATGCCAGCAACGCGCGCTTCGTCCGACTCCGTGTACCTCGCCAGGCCGGTGCCCACGAAGGAGTTCCTGCTGGCGCCGTCCGAGATCGCGGACGTTGTCGTCGACTTCGCCGGTGCCAAGGACGACGCGGTGACCCTGCGGTCCAACGCGCCGATGCCATGGCGACCATGACGAGAAGGCTGAGACGGTGGCGGTGATGAAGTTCCTGGTCGCGAGGAAGCCAGAGCACGACCCGTCCGCCATGCCGGCGGCGCTGATGCCGTGGTACCCGAAGCCGGACGAGCGGGAGGCGGTGGTGACCCGGCACATCGCCATGTACAAGTACGCCAAGAAGGGCACAGACGAGCCGACGCACATGTACCTGAACGGCGTGCCTTACCAGTGACAGAGACGCCGCGGGAGGGCACGTCGGAGCTGTGGGAGGTGATCAACCTCACCGACGACGACAACCACCCGCTGCACGTGCACCTGGCGGCCTTCGCCGTGCTGAAGCAGAGGTCACTCCAGCGCGTCGACGAGTTCAGGGACTGCATGCAGGGGAGCGCGAGCAGCGGCGCCGGCGGCCGGAACGACGCCCTCGCGTGTGGGATGCACCGGCACCTCGCCGGAGGCCGCACGCACGTCGTGCCGCGGCAGGAGCGCGGCTGGAAGAATGTGTTCAAGGTGCGGCCCAGCACGGTGGCCACGCTGCTCGTGCGGTTCATGCCGCTGGAGGAGCCGTCGGCGTCGGCGGGGAAGAGCGGCCGCTTCCCCTTCGACGTCACCGCCGGCCCCGGCTACGTTTACCATTGCCATGTAAGCATCGAGCAGAAAACATTTCTGCATTGATTAACCTTGTCGTAAAGACCAATTGTGTTTCATTGACACTTGTGCTTGTTTGGTATGCAGATTTTGGATCATGAAGACAACGAGATGATGAGGCCGATGAAGATCGTGCGTTAGCACCGTGAAGGATCTGAAAGCTAATATTGTTCTCAACTCTGTGGCACGAGATCGCTCGTCCGTTGGTCCTGTTGTTGCTGGTACTCGTACCAAGCTTTGCTTCCAGGGAATTCTCTTCAGCAACCTTCAAGGCTCAAGCATGTTAGAAGGCACCTTAATAACTTAGCCATGTCATGTATGAACTCAGTTAGTCTTTGTATTTTTCTCTCCAGATTGTATCGGAAAGACTCTGTGTAACTTTGTTGCTTAATAATAAAGTGCCTACTTTAAACAAAAAAGGATATGAAGGCTACGCCTAGTAGATAATTGAGATAGTGCTCCCTCTGGTCCTTTTTACTCATGCATGTAAGATTTTTTCTAGGTCAAACATTAGGAAGGTTGACTATATTTATATGAAAAAATGTCAACTCTACAATACTAAAGTTATAAAATAAGAAAGTTAAGTTCATGACACATCTAATGATGTTGCTTTCCTATTGTGAATGTTGATATTTTTCTTATAAAGTTGGTCAAACTTTTAAAAGCTTGACTTCAGACAGATCTTATATGCGAAGTAAAAAGGACAAGAGGGAGTACATACCTTGGCTTTGCCATTCGCGAGGCTCATGTCAAGCAGCCATGGCCCATTGAAGCAAAAATTGCAATGGCTTGGACTAATTTCATATGAGGATTTACAGCGTGGAGTGTTGATTGCCTT
Organism: Aegilops speltoides; assembly: GCA_021437245.1. Classification (NCBI taxonomy): domain Eukaryota; kingdom Viridiplantae; phylum Streptophyta; class Magnoliopsida; order Poales; family Poaceae; genus Aegilops; species Aegilops speltoides. The sequence goes on along the minus strand of CM038141.1, from coordinate 9,693,710 downwards.
CTGTTCAGCAGCTCTATTTGTTTTTGTCTTCAGAATGACGCAAGATGCTTGAGCCAACCAATTTTTGTGGGCCTGCTTTTACATTTTCCCTATTCTACCTTTGGCTTCAGATCTTCCACCTTTATTTTGATGAACCAAATGTGCAGCAAGGCTGGCACTGACAAACAATTACAAAAAGGCATATGCATATTTGGAAAGTAAACCAAATTTGTAACAAAAATACAAAACAAAACAACACACATACAAACTAAAGAGTACTCCATGTTTGGTATTGAAACTAATTAAGCAACGACTGGCTAACAAGCCTTGCCTGTCAATTGATGGTCGTGATCTGAATTCTAACCTCATTTTCGGCGTAGATAAACATCTGTAGAATGTACAGTAAGTTTAAGTACTACTCCCTCCGTTCCTAAATACTTGTCTAGTATGTACAGTAAGTTTAAGTACTGTAGATAGCTAGGTTTCCTCCTTTAGATAGCCAATCTCTTGTTCTCCCCCCTTTTTTTGCAGAGACCCATCTCTTCTTCTCACTTGCTTGTAGTTGTTGGGCCTTGGGTGGGGAGGGGGGTCGTTCCTCTCGATAGCGTCGGAGCATCTGATCTCTCACCTTGGTCGGGACCTCAACTTTCTTTTCTCTCGCCAAATGATTAACTAACATCAATATTTGGTCAAGACTCAAGACCCAATGTCAATTTAGTCATAGATAAACATATGATGAACGATCGATAATGGGCACGTGGTGCATGCGCCCTTTTGCTGATGGCCGATGACAATTCATTATGGGATTCGTCCCTTCAAGCACATCCGATAAATATTATGGTGAGATTCAATCAATTCATTATATTTCAGCGCAAAAAAGAAAACAAAGTTCATCCATTTCTGCTGCTTTGGAGCAGCTGGATGGTTTAATGGGTGGCTCCCCCTCCACTTTGCTAATTTAGTGCACTTGGCAGCATTGCTACATACCGGGACACATAACATAGTTCATGACATATTGTTTGATGGATCAAGTGTCAAACGCAACACGGCCATTCGCCTAAAAAGATAAAATTTCTATACAACATATTGCCGTTTATCCCTATTGCAAAATCAAGGCGATTTTTGTCCAGCTATATCACCTCCCTCCTGGCACTACAACAATACCCTCGTGACGACCAGATCAAGGGGAAAGGTGTGATTGAGCTAGGCGGTGTCAAACATGTCCATCAAGAGCCTATACCGCATATAGAGAAGTGGAGACCTCCGGAACCGGGTACTGCCAAGCTCAACGTTGATGGGGCGTATGTGGCGGAGAATGGTTCTGCAGGCGCAGGTATGATCCTTCGAGACCACTCAGGGGCTGTTATCTTTGCTGCGATCCGTGCGCTGCCATCCTGCACTGGAGCGCTTGAAGCCGAGCTTGCCGCAATCCAGGAGGGAATTCATCTCGCTCTGAGTTGGACGGATCTCGATTTTGTTGTCGAGTCTGACTGCGTTGAAGCCATCACAATGTTATCATCGCCAAGAAAGGATCGATCACCACATGCATATCGTGTGAATGAGATTCGAAATCTTATTTCAGGAGGAAGGAGGATAGAACTTGTTAAGGTTAGGCGGGATGTTAATGTTGCTAGTCATAGCCTCTCTTACATGGGACGATCGCAACAACGCACTGCATGTTGGCTGCGTAGTACCCCCAAGGAAATTGCTAGCGTTGTGAACGCCGATTGTAACCTTATTCCTTAATCAATAGAATCCCTTTCCACGCAAAAAAAACAAAAATGCTAGACATACAAAGATTTGTAAAAGTCTGTAAACTGTTTACATCTAACAACCAATCACAAACCTCCCCCCCCCCTGATTTTCAGGGGTTGGGCCGTCCCACTCACCTGTTGGCCAATGAAAACTAACCCACCCTGTAAAAGCCTGTAAACTGTTTGTACGTGTAGCATTGCCGGACTGGAAAACAACACTCTGGGGTTACTCACCCAGGCATTCCTGGAAGGCCGGCCCGAGAGTCCGGATGTACATTTTTTTTATATGGCCAACTCAGTCAAAGCCATTCAAAATTGGTCCCAGCTCACAGGGCTCAGACATCTCGGAAATCACCCCAGCCAGTCTCGTCTGATGTCACCGGGAGACCCCACATGCGCTTGCTCGGACACTCTGATAAAGGCATATTGGGACTCCTCCTCCTGCGGCGGAATTGCCATGTTGGCGGTGTGCCAGAATCCACCCGGATTGGCAACCTTGTGTTTGGTTAGCGGGGTAGATTTAGGTGGTTGTGGGTATCCCCATCCAACCGGCTAGTGATAGCCATATTTTATGTTTGGTAGAAAGGATGAGAAATGGCTATAGATAGCCAACCTTGTGTTTGGTTGAAAGGATAAGAGATGGATAGACTGTTGACATGACCTCTTTCTCATGAAGTGGTGAGGTTATCCTCTAATGAAGATGCACTTTCTACTACTATGAACCACTGGCACTAGGGATATTTAAACACAGATTATACACCTGGTTCTTAACAACTACTTTGAGACAAAAACAAACTGATGCCAAAAAGATCTCAGTTACACAATTTAGAGGCGGCAGTAGGATACAGTCACGCATGCCACTGAACCCGTCGCTTGCATTCATATTCTGGAATTGTTTCTTCAGTTCCTGATGGTGGTGTAACCTCTGTGCGCCAGCATCAAGCGAGCAGAACATGCCCTTGCAATCAAATGAGAAAAAGGATTGGCACTAATACAACCGGCCGGTGCACGCACGCCGCACCCGGTCGGCACAGAGCACGCACACGAACACGGCACACCCAGCCGGTGCAGACCAGGCACACCACACAAGCACACCGGCCGGGGAAAGGTGTCTGCAGAGCGAGTGGGAGATGGCGTGTCATCTTTATTCGATGTCACCGCCGAGTGCCCCGCTCTGTACCTCTGCCGCCACATCTCGATCTACGGTCGCTGCTGGGGAGAAAAACGATCGGAGGTAGGGCAGCGCGCCGAGCGAAGGGCGGCTGCCCATATTCGCACATCCAGTTTTTGAGGGCATATTCGTGAAATCTGGCTATCCCCACCCACCTAAATCAATGAACCAAACACTGCTATCCATCTGAAAAGTGGCTATCCTAGTAGTTCATTCGGTCACTCATTCACACTCCTTCAGCCTAAAGCTACCTAGGAGTACTTAGCTGGCCAGTTAGTCCACACATCAAGTTAGTTAAACTGCATTTAGACTCGTCATGGTGGGAGTAACATAGGTAATAACATAGATGTCACATAAGCAAAAATGATGAGGTGGCAAGTAGTTAATGAGGCGATAGACAAATAGAGTAACATAATATGTTACCATCACATAGCGTTTCCGAATGCAACATGAGTCTATAAAGTAATAAATAAACACATCTATGTTATCACACATATGACACTACCAACTATGAAGGTAGTAACATGTATGTTAGGGCATCTCCAGCCGTTGGTCCCCCAGGAGGGGCAAAAAATCGCCCCCTAGGGGCGCACCGGCGCTAAATCGCGCACTGGGGGCGTGATGCCCCCCAGTCGCGGCGCCCACGGTTAGTCAAAAAAGTCAAATACGGCACAAAAACGACTTAAATTTAACGAAACATCGGCGAGTTCGTTCAAACTTAAACATATTTTACAAAAATAGAAAAAAAACCTACCACGGGCTACCCCCGCCGTCTCCCTCGCCGCCCGCCTCGCCGCCCGCCCACGCGGTTCTACATGCCAAGGAGGCTGTAGAACCGCGTGTAGTCATCGTCGTCATCGTCGTCGCCGCCCCCCGCCTACGCCTCCGCCGTCCCTGTTGCATCCCTCCCCCGGTTGGCGCGGCGGGTTGGACGGTCCGGGGGCGTCGTCGTCGTCGTCGTCGTCGCTGTCGAGGACCACGACGCCGTGCTCCTCCTCGCGCCCACGCTTGCGGGCGGCGAGCTCCTCCAGGGCCCGGCGCTGCCGGACCGTCTCGTCGCAGAGGTAGTCGTCCCGCGCCCTCCGCATGGCGTCCTCGTCGGAGAAGCCGCGCCGGGCTATTTCCTCGTACTCCGCGGGGAGGCCGGGCTTCGGCTTGGGCTCGACGAGGACGAAGCGGCCGGTGGGTGGAGAGGCGTTGGCGCCGATGCGGACGCCAGAGCTGCGGGTGCGCGCACTGACCGCGTGCCCTGGGGCTCCGGCTTGGCGGGGCGGAGGCAGGGCGAGCCGCCGGACGAGGAGGAGGACCCCCCGGTCTCCATGCGCCTCGGGGTCCAGGAACTTCCCCGGCGGCGTGAGATGGAAGGGGGAGCGGGGTACTCGAGGCGCGGCGTGTTGCCGCCCTCGATGTACTCGAGGACGGCCTCCAACGTGCGCCCGGGCACGCCCCACCACCGACGCCGGCCGGCGGCGTTGAGCCTGCCGGAGGGCACGACGCCGTTGGTGGCCTCGAGCTGCTGGTCGTGACGGCGGCGGAAGTAAGGGTCCCAGAGCGGGCTGTCGGGGATCTCCGCACGCCGCGCCGCGCCGGTGGGTACCGGGGGCACCAGCACGCCGCCTGTGCTGATCCTCCACGCCCCGGGCACCCGCATGTCCGGCAGGACCGGATACTCGGCCTCGTAAAGGAGGCGAACCTCGTCTTCATGAAGATGGCGGCGGCCGAAGCCGTTCGCCGCCGCGCCGTCGCCTGGGAAGCGCTCGGCCATGGGTGTGAACTGGAGACGGCGAAAGAGAGGAGAGGAGAGGGAGGAACGACGACGGCGAGAGAGTGTGAGTCGCCGAGTGTGCCGGGGCGCGTCATATATAGGTCGAGGCGCCGCCCGCGCACGTGCCACCGTGTGTACGCGTGGCGGGCGAGGGAGGGCGAGGGACGCACGTCGTCCGGTCTTCACTGCGCCGCCCGTGAGGCATCAATGGCGCGGGCTGACCGGCGCGGCAGCGCACGGCAGTTTTGGCATTGATTCGCCGTGGGAAACGAGGCGATGAGGACGACGAAGGGCCGAGAAGAGAGCCGTGTCGCTGACGCGGCGGGCCCGCGGCTTTTTCGCACCAAAACAGTTCGCCTGGCGCCCCTGGGCGCCCCCAGCGCGCCGGGTTCGGGCTAGGTCCGCCGGCGCTGTTTTCGGCCCAAGCCGGCAAAAATCGGGCTCTGAGGCGCGATCGGGCGTTTTTGGCGCCGCGCCAAAAAACGCCCGAGGAGGCCTTCCTGGGGGCGCGGCTGGAGATGCCCTTACTAGTCTAAGTTACTCTCAACTACGACCAGCCTTAGTGTGGAGTCAGTACTTGCAGTATTGACCCTCGAAAAAGTACTTGTGGTGCATGCATATGCACGCATGTCCACTGTGACTCTGGTGCTTAATTGATTAGTACCTTAACCATTTTCCTGCATTTTTAGGTAAAGTTTTTCTTTCTTTTTTTTCTTCTTCGGAAAGGAGGTTGAAACCGTGCAGCCTCTATATCATTGTAATGCACACAGGCAATTTTAGTAAAGTTGATATAAGGCAATGAGATCAGAATCATCAACAAGTGTAGTACAAAGTATAGCTAACAACGACAAAACCATTATAAAATATGAATTTAACACTACGACTAAGTCAAATTTTTATACAACAACGTCTTCAAGAAGGGATAAACTTCCTCGCGCAACCATCATCATGTCCAGTCAGAGATCACCAGGACATGGATTTTCATCTTGAATGTCGCGACCAACCATTGAACGCCAGCACGTTGACATGGAGACAACACCTTTAACAAGGTCATGACGCAAGTTTGTCTCTGCCCACCGCCGCGTGAGCTCGCCATTAAGAACATATAGTTGGATAGGCGGCAGGCGAGCGGCCGGAGGGCGGTCAAAGGCTGCATCGGCCTGCTCTCATGCCTCCAGGATGCAGAGTACCACGGCGCTCGTCATGGGCACGTCTTCTGTGAGAAACTCTGGTGCACGCCTTCTGTTGTTTATCTCTTGAAATTACTTATAAAGGCGTTCTTCCAAAAAAAATCCGTGGCAATAATAACCGTCCTAGAAAATACACAAGCCTAGTGACAAAAAAAGCTTCGTCTAAAATCAGGCCAGAACGCCACGAAAATTGTCGAGGGCAATGCCCCGGGAGGAAATCAGCTGGTGAAATCTGGATGCCGTGACATGTACATGCCATAGACTATCAATTGCTCAGTACCTGGATATTGCTTTTATTACAAATATTGTTTTTTTAGGGTTATTACAAATATTGTTTTAATCCGTATTAGTTAGTGAAATCTGGATGCCGTGACATAGCTAGTAAATTCTTGATGTTTGTTTCTATATATGTTTTTGGACCACTTGTAATTCGTACTTATTACTCCCTCTATTTCTAAATAAAAGCTCATTTAGAGATTTCAATACGGACTATATACAGATGTATATAAAAATATGTTTTTTTTTTGAGGAACCAGCAGGAGCACTGCCTTTTCTTATAGAAGGAAAACAGAAGCGCAATTTACAGGGGGCACACGTTTTTAGGGAACGTTGCAAAAACCAAAAAATGGCCCATAAGCATGAACCATGTAAAACCAGCACATACTCAGCCTATGCCGACAGATGGCAATGCCCCAACGAAAGCCATATCCCGTTGCTTTATGTTTTCGAAAGCTAGTAGAGCAACCTCGCGATGAGTCATCCGTTGTCCTGTGAAAACGCGTCTGTTTCTCTCTTTCCAGATAGCCCAAATTGTGTAGATGATCCTCCCGCTCCTCCGTATCCGCACTTGGGGAGGGTCATCTACTAGCATCTTGTCCCACTAGTCGGAAACAATGCCTGGCTCGGGCAAGAAACCTGAGATGGCGAGACCCTCGTTTGTCCAGGTGTTTACCTGGTTCCAAACCGCGACCGCGAAGGGACAATCCTTGCAAAGATGGGTTGCCGTTTCTGGCTGCTGAAGACATAGCTGACACCTTGGGTCATGTGGCTATATAAAAATATTTTAGAGTGTAGATTCACTCATTTTGCTCCGTACGTAGTTCATATTGGAATCCCTAAAATGTCTTATATTTAGAAACAGACGGAGTACATTATATTAGACTTGGTGCAGACAAACCACTATATATTTTGTTCAATAGAGTATTGAAGCTAAATTGCATTCTAATTAGCTTGTTGTACATCATCTCTAAATACAGTAGTTCTATATCCTCAATGATAATTTCTTGCTGTAAAAAATATCCTAATAGCAGGGACAATTATTGTACATACACATAATGTATCTGTAAATTAGAATATCACGTGTCTGTCTGTTAATTACCATAACTTATCTCATGAATATTATTTTAGCAGGTCAAATCTTAGTTGGATTGACAACTAACAGAACACGTGGTAGGCGGAAGACCATCACTTTGGGCCCCGACCGATCTCGGTGCGGCCGGGTCGGATCTTGCACGCGATGACCGCGGGCTAGGTGGGGTGAGTCGGCGGCCTTCTCCCGTGTGGCGGCGCCGTACTCCTCTGACGGTGGAGGATCGTGATCTGGCGATGATCCGGCTGTGTGGAACGTCGGGATCCCGGTGACGAGCGTGAGCCGACGTTTTCAATGGAGGTGCGGCTGCTCCACGGCGGGTGCGCCCCTGTTGCTGCAGACGTGAGCACTGATCTCGCGCAGCCCAGATGGGCTTGATGGCTCTCAGACGTGATTCCAGGCAGGCGCGGTGTTGCCTACGGCGCCGGCTGCTAGTCATCGTGGTGGTATCGACGCCCGGCCTGGCGACGGCATGTAAGATCAGGGCGGCGAGGGGGCTGCTACCGTGATGACAAAGGTGGCAGTCCTCATGCTCTTCTCGCATCACGGTAACGGCCTGCATGATCGGTCTTCCTCGATCTGGCCATCAACGAGTTTCGGAACAACCACCGAAGATTTTGCTCTGGATATCTGGATCGGTTAGTATCTAGTCATGTACGTCCATATCAGTCTACGAGGTTCTGAGGGTGTGGCGTGAAGCTCTATTGGCTGATGACACCTTGGGACATGTTGGCTTCTCGATTCCCATGTTGGAGACAGCGGTGGAGAAGATCATGATGGCCTAGACCGGAGGATCAGTCACACGGACGGAGTCTTGGAAGCGATGGGGTGAGCCAGGTGTTAGATAACTCCCAGGAGTAGAAGTGATAAGTGGGGGCGGCATCACTGGAGGATTTCATCTTTGGTGGTACTCCTCGGCTGCCGAGTCATGACTTTCAAGGTGAAAACCTAAGGTCTGACCTTCATTGGTTGTGTCTAGCGATGTATGGACCCCGAGCTGATTTAACATTATATTTCTCTTTTCTTTTGTTTTGGGCTTGTTTTTCACCTTTTAATCTTTTTATTCCCATCCGTATTTGTACCATCTGTTCTGAACAACTCTTTAAACCCTGACTGCTCCATTGGGCTTACTATCCACTCGTCAGCTGGTTTGCCCCCTTATGCCTCAGTCTAATATCTTCTCCAAACAAAATAGTCCCAGTCTATGATAGTACTTCCTCTTAAGTGGGATTCTGTTACAGGCAAAATATTGCACGGGATTCTATTATTATAGGTGGCTTGTTGTAGGAATTGTTTTGAGAGCGCGGACTTTCTCTAGAGTAAAAACCTAAGATCTTTGATCGGACAACAGCAGCGCTTGTGCACTGTTCCTTCTTGGATGCGTTGCTTTTGGAGACCTTTTATGTTTTCTGGGTGTTGTATTTGGCGGTGGTATGAGTAGTGCTGTTGAGAGGAGTTGATCGCTGTGGCAAGACCTTTGTTTTTTTATCCTTTAGTTGTCTGCATCCTGGATTTCTTGGCGACATCTTGTAGGTGCAGAGGCTGGGTGTAATTGGTATCTTTGTGATATTAATATATTCCCCTTTAAAAAAACTAATAAAATACGTTGATTGTTGTCAGTCAAACATATATCACATTATTATAAAAATCATTATCTTTATTTACAACTCATCGAAAATTCAACCACTTTTGTTGATAACATAGATGTATATTCTCTTGGGTATTGTAAAATGTTCACTTACTAGGTAATCTATAATAATGTTACTATAACTAGATCATCATTTTTCTTAAACATGAGCATATTATTTTTCATTCATAATTCCTACTTCTTTGATAAATATCTTCCGACGCGGAACTGATCAATGCAATGCACATTGGCTATGATCGGTGCATTGATCAGCCCGTAGATGTGCACCGCAATGGTAGATAGGCTCCATTTCTACGTGATTGCTATGTAGGATTGAAGGATTTGTATTTGTGCGTGCCTATAGTTGTTCACCCGTGTCTGCTAAACTGACAAGGCCATGAAGACGGAGTGGGAGCTCATGGGTGATGGCAGGGCCTTCCTCTGCCGTGGTTCTGGGGCGTGGCCGCGATGGATCTCAGCGTGGGTGTGTCCCGGTTCGGCGTGTGTGTGGTGCTGCGTCGGCCGCGTAGCAGGTGGCTTCTTCTGCCCTCAACGGCCCACCCCGGCGGTGCGGTGGTTCCTGGTGGTGGTGGCACCGCTACGGCTCCGGCAGAGAGCAGCTGTTTACCGGTGGCGGGGATGTTCCCTTGGGGTGTAGCTCTTGGTGCAAAGCAGTTCGTTTGGATGTCGGTATTGAAGACCTCCGTATTGAATTGGACTGAAATCCAATTCGGCAAGGAAACTGAAATGGCATGAATACGAATTCGCCTGTTTGGTTGTTCACTAAATTGGCCCTTGAAATGCCTGCGAGGTTTCAATACCAAATCATGTTTGAATGACAAACTTTAGAATTGCATAGTTACATTAGAATAAAGTTTATATTGTGTTCTTCAAGCTAATGTACACTCATACAAATTATTACTTATATTTACACATAATTGCGTATAGTCATACATTCATTTCTCACGGAGATTAAAGAAAATCTGGAAAAAAAGAGATTCACCTACAGAATATATATATTATGCTATCACTGAAACTGTCAGAGCCTGTACTGCCTCTCCCTGAAGATCAAATTGGCACATTCATTGCTGCTGCCGAGGCAAGATACCATACAAAAACACCGTGTGGACGGACGGGTTGGTGAGCAGCAGAGGTCTTACCTCTAGCAATAGCGGAGGTTGGGGAGCACAGCCAAGTCAAATCGGGGCTGAGGCACAGGGGGCGGGGACGCAGCCTAGGAGATGAGGCGCCACGGACGGGTCGGTGCTCGACGCCGGACATTCTCTCGTTTCCCTGCCGTCGGGGATGGGGACGGGGACCAGGATCCATGGCGGTTGCCGCCAGAGATGGAGACGGGATTGGGGTGGAGCTACGGGAGCGCGGACTAGGGGATGTGGGAGGTGGTGGAGAAACCGGTGGGGAAGAGGGGGAGAGGACCGTCAAGGAAAGGTACCTGCGCAGCCGCTGAGCGTCGTGGTGGTCGTCGCCGAGCTCCCTCTTCTGTCTTCTCTCCCTTTCCTGTTTTCCTTCTGTTCGTGGTCGCGGGGGCGAAACGGTATGTTTTGCGGTAGGAGTGATTTCGGTCCAAACCGGAGGGGGCAGGCCTCCGAATTGTGGGACCGAGTTTTACGTGGGAGCCAAAACGGGCTGAATTGCCTCTACGTTTTCAATACAGATTCGGCGTCCAGCCAAACACCTGCATTGCTGCCAGCGGAATACCAATTCAGTTTCGATGGCTTCAATAGAGACATCCGAACGCAGTGTTAGATTATTTGCAACAGGTTTGCTTCAGATTTTATTTTAAGATATGGATTTGTGCTGTTCATTCACTGTAGTGTAATCTTTTTTTTTTTTTTTTTTTTGCGAGTTACCCGTAGTGTAATCTACATTGAGAGTTTTTTATTTGTCAACACATTTTAAAGATTTGTTCCTCAAGATTATAAGTGGTCACCACGGGCAATAAAAAAATGCATCAAATGCAAAACCATGTTGTATTGTTTCATTGCACAAGAAAATGTTCAGTCAATTTTAGAAAGTTTTTCGTACATATCCAATTTCGTCATCTAGAGCAGTATGAACATTGTACATATCTCACACCGCACCGACGGTTCTCGATAACTATTGAGAAACAACAAGTTCTTATACAACTGAGAATTAGTAAGCATGTGCCTCTTTATGCTAAAAAAGGCGCGCAAAAGCCGTGTGGGCACATGCATGTTGATGGAAAAACAAAACTTAGAGGCCTGCTTTCTTTTCGTTGTTAGAAAGAAAGAGGGCTTGGTTCATTGGTTGGCAGTTGGCACGCACTGAGCTGAACAAAGCTGGCTGCTGAATACATGAAATTATATGGCAACGACCACTACTCATCCTCGCTTTCCATTCTTGTTTTTGGCATAAATAAACACATCCATTACGTACTTCCATGTATGTTAAGCTCAACCCACGCATGCTTTTACACACATATCCATCTGCATCCATCTGGCTACTCTTGATGTGAAGAATGGCTAGCAAGAGATACGACGCAGAGTGGGAGGAAGTGAAGCTCATCAATGACAACGCCATACTTCTGGCGTATGCGTGGTTCACCTTCAGAGGTATAGGCTTCCTGGTGATCACCTGGACCACGGTGGTTCTTCTCGGCGGATTCGTTTCCATGATCAACAAGCAAGATTTCTGGCGTCTTACGGTGATTACTCTCGTGGAGATAATCTGGTTAGTATATACCTTCTCATTCCTTTATGCATCTTTAGTGTTTTGTCTGGATCAAGCTAGACCAGAATAATATTCCAAGAGGAGTAAATGAGAGAAGGCTAGATCTATGACAAAACGGAGAGGAAATTTTTATTCTGGGAGAGAGAGGGAGGGAGGGAGGGAAGGAGAAGACTGTCCTCTCTTATGTTCCAATCACATATAATATGAATATCTATGAAACTATAGGTTTGTTTTCAAATAACTAAAAATGGTGCTGTACCCTCACAAATAGTAATGTATGTTGCTTAATCTTGTTCCTAGTCGCTCTAGCTTATATATAGAGTTGGTTTGTACCTAACTTGGGATGCACCTGCATGCAACAGCATCAATGCTTCTTTCACTGAAAGGATGACTACTGCTGTTGATCTGATCTTGAGCTTGAGGACGGTGAAATATCTATTGACGCCCAGCTGGCAGCGTAATCACCGGGAACTGGCAGTCGTTAAAAGAGTTGTTGCAGTGGTATGTGTGAAGGTACGGTGGGTTCTAACGCTGGTTCACGACATGGCATTGTACTCTTGCCTTAACTCACTGTTGTTTCTCGTGGTTGGCGGGATGTTTGTCACCACTTGGATCTCGATAAGCGGTCTAATGGAACACGGCTACTACGGCGACAAGGATGAGAGCAGAAAAAATATGGATCCGGCGCACAATGTCTTGTATGCCATGTGTGTGGCCCAATTTGCACTGGCCATGTATAGATTCATGTTATCGATTCAGTCGATGAGGCTAGTGAAAGAAGTGAGCCAAGCATACGGCTTCCAAGATGATGAGGCGGTTTGGGGCTACTTGGTCGAAATCAGGACGGGATGTTTCAAGAACCCATCCTCCATGAGAGGAAGGAACCTCGTCACATATGCTATAGGACTCATGGAATCCAAATCGCGTCGTAGCTGCATTTGTGGGACACTGATCCTGGACAGACTTCTCACCCGGCAACATTCTAATTTGATCAAACAAGAAGAAAAGCAGCAGCAACAAGTAGATCCACATGAAAAGGGAGCTCCCTTGGTTGTAAAGGGTACGAAGAAGAAAGAGGAGGCTAAAGAGGAGAGGGAGAAGAAGTGGCAGGACAGGAGGAAGTGGCAGCATCAGCAAACAGACATGCAGCAGCGTAGGATGATAAAACAGCTGATCGGGTTGTCTTCACAGACATTCTCCACAGACTGCTTCAGACTCTGGATTCGAGACGCTCATCCGACAGAAAGATGCGGGAGGCCACCGCGAGGATAGTGGAGCATGTTGCTAGCAGGATTCGTTTGGAGCAGTTCCCGGGAGGGATCCAATGCATATCTTCACTCATTAACACCTTTGAAGATCACCGTCGATTACAACCATGTCGGTCGACAACTCTGCCATCATGGGCAAACACAAGAAATGGTCAAGAACATGAACAAGGCAGCAGCAGCATCAATACTTCGTCATCAGAGTCGAAGCAAGAGTACTCGGAATCAGAGTCAGAGTCAGACTCGGACAGTGACGTCGATCCAACGTCAGTATATCAGCTCCTGACTAGAGTACGCATCAGTTGGAAGCTCCTAGGCATGATGATTAGTAAGGGCAGCAACACTACTACTGCTACTTCTTTTTCATCAAAGTCAGAGTCAGACAATGCCATCGGTCGGCCATCATCATTTAAGGTTAACAGGAGCACAGCCAATCAGTTCCATGGCTACAAAGAGTTGTTGTTGACTGGCCTGCGTATCCTTTGGAGACTTGCAGGCAGCGAGGACCATGGTTTTCACTTTCAGCGAGATTTCACTGAAATTCACTGAATTTCATTAATTTCAGTAGACACTGAAATATTATGTTTCGGTCAAAATATTTCAGCAAATTCAGTAGTACACAGGAGCGAGGACAACTGCAAAATCATAAGCAATACCAAACATCTTGTCTCCAAGATCATGGCACCTATTAGCTACGACCTTGTGCACCTCGCGGATCATAGTGCATGGTCCACTCAAGTTGTAGAGAGATCACTTGGGGTGATGTTTCGGCTGATTGTGACTGCCAAGGAAGACAATGGCGCAGGCCTGCGTCAACGGATTGCTAGCGATGAAGGGGCAATTACCACCATGAAAAAAATTATTATCTGCGAAGAATGTAAAGGCAGAGAGCTGCAGATGAAGGCCATGCAGATCCTCACGCAGCTATGCATGGATGAAACTGCAAACAGAGGTAATCTAACAAAGGTGCTCGTAAGCATCTTCATTAATGGTGATAGCAGCAATACCTCCATCAGAAAGACTGCAGGCGAAACACTGGTGTTGCTGTTTCTCAGCAGCAAAAGCGTTGCCACCCTCCTCCCCAAGGAGGAACATAATGAGTTTGTTGGTGGTCTTGCTAAAATACTTCTACAAGTTGGAGACAACAACACAAGCAGAAAATGTGCAGCAGAAATACTGGAACATCTATGTAATCAGTATGCTCAGAATGGTGAATATCTCAGCACACTCAAGAACACCATTACAGGTGTGATGTCAGACAGTCAGAGGTATGCACGCACATAATCCTTTCTTTATTTATTACTGTTATTTATATACAAGCAAGGTGAATATTCCTCTTGCCTGTCTTTCAATCATTCCCCTTTCATGACAATTGGCAAACTTCCTTCTTTGCGTTTCTACAACATTTTTTATTTTATTTTGCAATTGTGCCGCAGGCCCGCAGCAACTCACTCTACATATGCTAACATATATATACTCTTTCCTATTGTTATTGACATTGCAGGTAGTCAAAGAAATATGCCATGGGTCAACAGGGGAAGAAGGAAAGACTGAGTATGCCATATCAGATACTGATGTCGAAAGCCAAAGCAAAACCAAGAAGAAGAGAAGAAACAAGCAGAAGAATGCTTCACCCCCTCCTAGACAAAACCAACACCACAAGCTGCATGTTGCCCTGCTATCCCTCTGTGTGACGGCATGTGACAAATTACACCTTAATCTCGATGCAATTTCAATGGGAGAAGGAAGAGATCAAGCTACAGATCCAGGGGAATCTGTTACCTTCAGCCTTGCGATGGAAATGGTACGTGCGGTTAAACAGGGAAATCATAACCCCCGATAGCCTGACAGCAATGAAGCTTACCACTAGGATGGTGATAGCAGCAATGAAGAAACTCGGGGGCAACGCTGCCAGTGTCGACCAAGCTAATCTGGAGAGCCTCATGGACTCCCTATCTAGTGTTTCAGAGACCATGTTGGATCTAGAGGGCTGCATGGTTTTCGCTTCCGGGACGATGACGACGAAACCTGCCACTGTCGACACCCTCAATTCCCTCGTGAAACAAGCACAGCAACTCCACGGCGAAATTAAGGATCAAGACTCGGAAATAGCGCCAGCTATCTAGCTCTGTCAGTTCAAACAAGCTATATCATTTGCTATGGATTTGTGTCAAACAATTTCCTTTTGATATTTGGGTTTGCGTCTGTTCATTCACCTGTACTGTACTGCATTAAACTATATTGTACTGCTATGTTTCCTGCGTGTCATGTGTTTCTATGATTCTTAAGTGATGGAAATTACCCTCTCAATGTCTATATGCTACATATATACTTGTCCCAATGTCTGTGCGGCACAGTTGCGACAACCCGACGCAAATGTCTTAGATCAGACAACAGGGGCTGAGTTAATTACCTTTTTTGTAAAAACTTGGTGTTAAACATTTGAGTACTACTACCCCGCAAAAAACAAACAAACATTTGAGTACTACTATTTAGTAAAGGTAACAGAGTAGACACGCAAATACAAGAAGTCAGTCCTGCAAGTACAAGGGCTGACAAAATACAAAGTTCCAGCACTAATATCATTCACACCGAGCACCATCAGGTGGAGTAGGGAATTGAACATGATTTCCACAGCAAGTGAACTCTAAAACAATTATGAATTCACAGCTCGTATTATTCCACAAAAATCACAAGTTTCAACTTCATCTCGTATAGAAAAGTTTAGTTATGTGCGTTGATACTGTTCCAGTAATGCTGCTGTTTCATACAGTATGTTCCAATAAACACAACATCACATTCTATATTTATCTAGAACAGGATGCGTAAGTAGTGTACAAATTTGGTATATCTTTGGAGGGTATAACTAGAATTTATTATCCAACTCATGCGGGTATAACATGAACAAAGCTAGGGTATATCTTTGTCGCCTAATTAAGAACAAAGCTAGGGAACTAGGAACAGATCTGCTGGGCAGGGTTCACAGCATAAGTACCTGGGAAGGAGGCGCCGGCGGCGCGAAGGAGAGCCGGCGGCGGTCTCGGAGTGGAGGCAGCGACCGCCATGAAGTATCTGGCCGCTGCGTGCGCCTTTTTTTTTACATGGGTGCGCCGGTGTTGGTGCTGATGGGCCAAAGTTAGAATTGTTTTTCCTTTTTCAGGGAAGCACCGAACGAAAGAAGAAGAAAAGGAAGCATGGGCCTAAGCTTGGGCCCTGAGTTAAATCGAATGCACAAAAGGCCATGAATGAGCCCAAAAACAAGTGTGAAATTGTTTTCTCTTCTAGTCTAGATAAACTGATGATAGTTCCTCTCTTTTTTGTGGGAAAAAACAATAAGGCCCTGTTTAATAGCAAAGTACTATAAAAAACAAAGTATCCAAAACTACAGTAATTTAATCTCTAGGTAGAGAATACAATTGTTTTAATATAACAACGTTTTTTGAAGTATTCACAATACAGAGTTTCAACCCACAAAAATGCAGTTTAGAACTCTCCAAGTGACTGATGATTACAGTAACTGTCACTTCAAAATATGTTTGCAAATGGAAGAGATGCCATATATAATAGCAAGTTCCTCAAAACGATTCTACCCCCTGCCTTGAATGGGGTGTAAGCCTCATGTAAAGAGCGAGCTAAATGGCGCAACCATTAACACTTTTTTTCCTGAATATCTGTCTTTTTAGAATTTTTTTCATATCACTCTAATAAATAAAATATGTTTACAAACGTATTTCATGCGGCAAGAATAAACATCCGGCACTAAAATTTATTATCCAACTCAAATTATTTGTTCATGTATATTATGTAGAACGTTCATGCTATCATTGGAAAATGTGGCCGTACAAGTCAGAAAATTAATTATTGCCACATGGCGGGTCAGAGCAGTATTAGAGCGTTGCAGGAGAAGGCAGCAGGCCATAGCGGCGCCGTTCTTGCCGACTGGAGTTCAAGTTCGTCCATGCGTGCGTCCTAGGGAAGAAGAAATGTGAGGAGAAAAAAGACGAAGAAAAACTTTTACGGTATGGTTTTATGGAATATGTTCCGCTCGATGCCTCACGATACCGTAAATTCGTTTTAGGAGGACATGTATACCGTCTTTACGGGAGGTGTTTTTACTAGATCGGTTAGAGATGCTCCGAGCATCTATAACCTGACCCCTCGTACCCGCTCCAATAGGATTCTTTTTGTAGGATTCTTTATTGTTGATGATGACGAAGGAATGGTGACGATAGTTTGGAAATATGCGGAAAGGGTGCGCGTGGGAAAGTGGGTGTTGGGAAGCGAGGTCAGATTAATTTGTGTTGAGATTAATTAGCAGCGACTGACAGGGCTTGTTTGTTAATTGTTGGTCAAGATCTGGCCTCGTTTTCAGCATAGTAGATAAATATATGCAGCACCTATAACATTAAGTTTCAATACTGGAGAGCTGTGTAAGGTCAGCTTTGTTCCCAGAGCTCACGTGCAACGAAGGAGGTGAAGACCTAGTCCCCATCCTTCAAAATGAATCAATCTAATCTCCTGTAGCTGTTAGGGCCTTGGGGATGGTCCTAGTTTCCCCTTGATGGGCTTCCCTTCTCTCATTTTGATCAGGATCGACCGATAAAGTTGTACGGCAAGTAAGAGCATCTTCAATACGTGGTCCAAATTTTGGTGGTCCAAACTGGTGATTGTCCAAATTTGAAGCACCAAAAAGTGCTTTTTTACATCTCCGAATAAGGCTCAACTCCAACAGATGGTCCAAAACGGAGATGTAAAAAAAAAAAACTCCAACAGATGGTTCAAACCGAAGATTGAAACGACCAACTACTACTTCATCTCAACATAGTTCAAACTTGAAATTCAACATAGTTTCATACACAAATTCAACTACTCACTACTGGAATCAACAGATTTGTTGTCTGCCCACTCTTTGTCGTCCGCTAGCGGACGACAAAGATAGGCTTTGCCATCAGCCATCAGAAAGCGGACAGACGAAGAGGCAGCGGATGGCAAAGGTAGGCTTTGCCATCAGCCAACTCTTTGTCGTCTACTAGCAGACGGCAAAGAGGGTGGGTGGTGGGCTACCGAGAACAACCTAACAACCACTTTCTTTGCCGTCTGCTAGCGGATGGCAAAGAATCTTTATCATTAGCTAGCAGACGGCAAAGGAAAGCACACCACGCGGATCGATCACACGGATTGATGACATGGCATGATCTGCTCCATGCATCTCCACAATGCAAAACTGATGCGGCCCATCCCACGCCCCCACCACCCACTCTCTCTCTCTCCTTATCCTCCCTAGAGCCATCCCCACCACGATCTGTCTCCCTTCTCTCTCGTACGCCTCTTCTCTCTCGCCGCCCACCGCCCACTACACCTCGCCTGCGGCCCCATTCCATCTTCGGCCCTGGCGGCGGCGGGCCCTGTCCCGTCCCCTATCGCCCCTGCTCCCCGTCTCTCGTCGCCCCAGCCGGCCGCCGGGCCTGGCCCCCGTCGCCCCCTTCCGCCACCACCTCGCCCGCCGGCGCCGGCCCCTTCTCTTCGCCTCCGATGCCGCCGTGCCCGGCCCCATCCCCATTTGCCCCCGCCGGTCCCATACCTCGACGCCGCACCACCTCCCGCCTCGAGCAGCAGCGGCCTGCGGCAGCTTTGCCCGCAACGAAGGGTGCTGGGTGCTGGCCTTCATCGAAGGGCGGGGTCGGGATCGGATCCAACGCCTAGATGAGCGCGGTGAGCTCCGACGGAGACGTAGGCGGATGGAGCTCCTCGTTAAATCAAATCTCTTGTAATCTGTCCGTATATACTGTAGTGTTTGTGGGTACTATATAGTGAAATTCATTTGTCGATTCTTGGAACAAGTGTTGATGGTACTGTAGTGTTTATCATCGTCCATTCGTTCCTCGTCGGCTTGTATTGTTGGAGTACTGCTTGTCGGGTGCCAGACACGCCGAACGCAGGACGCCGGACAGGCTGCTTGAAGGATGTATTTTTTAATATTTACAAAGTTCTTTGTCGTTTGTGATTTTATGAGGTTGACGGCCATCTGATAGTGGACGGCAAAGACCATTTCATCTTTGCCGTCCGCCGGCAGACGGAAAAGTGCCCTTTGCCGTAGCTTATTCAGCCGGACCTGTTGCCATCTGCTGGCTGACGGCAAATGCCTTTGCCGTCCGCCAGGCATGCCTTTGCCGTCAGCCATGGCAGACGACAAAGTGCCTGATTCGTGTAGTGACTACTTATTCGAACTACTAGATGAAACTACTTCTCATCGTCGGAGCTATGGAACTACTCCCAGAACTCGTCCTTGGTCGAGTCATCGCACCCCTCGTTCTCCTCCTCTGAGTCACCCCAGTCCTCATCCGACGACTCGATAGGGATCAACGTCGAGGGGCCGGCCTCATCCTTCTTCTTCACCCCCTTCTTTTTCGCCTCGACGTCGCGCTTCCAGTAGTGCTCCAGCTTGGCCTAGACATATTGCGGATACTCTCGCGCAAACTAAGCCATCGCTGCCTCGTCGCTCTCACCAGGAGCAACGACAACCGCCGGTCTCTTCTTCGCTAGCATCTCCTCCATCCGGATGCCCTGTGGCACGAGCCACTCCGCCATCGCCTGGGACAAGACCTCTAGGAAGTTGAGGTCCGTCTTCGGCCATCCGGCACGCCACACCGCCACATTGTAGCATGCATGACATCATCGGCGGTGGGATACGTGCCGAGCCACCAACGCCGCCCGGCATCGGAGAACTCCACTTTGAAGTTCTCGGAGAGCTCCGCCCTCACGCCGAAGAAACCGGACTTGCCCTTCGGCGTCTTCTTCGGCGCCATTGGGGAACGGGCAGTTGTTGAGCGGGGAACGAGTCAAGGCGGCGACCGAGCGGGGAGCGGGCCGGCGGCATGCACGGCACGGGGCGGCGGATGGACCGGTGGCGGAGGCGGACGGAGAGGAGGCATATGGAGCGGGGCCAGGCGAAGGACGTACGGAGGCGGAGGCGGTCGGAGAGGAGGCGGACGGGGTCGGGGCGGGGTGGAGGCGACCGGAACGAAGAGGACATGATAGGGC
This sequence comes from Aegilops speltoides, assembly GCA_021437245.1. Lineage (NCBI taxonomy): Eukaryota > Viridiplantae > Streptophyta > Magnoliopsida > Poales > Poaceae > Aegilops > Aegilops speltoides. The sequence continues at coordinate 9,673,837 of CM038141.1, read as the reverse complement.
GGCCCGGCGGCAAGCAGCGCAGGTGGGTTGGAATCGGCGACGGGGTCTGGATCTACGGCGGGGCGGCGTCGGAGAGCTGCAGCGGGGCAGTGGCCGAGCGAGGAGCGGCGGCGGGCATCTGACGGGCGGGCGGCCGCGAGGCGGAAGGCAAATGAAAAGTTGGGGTTGGGCATTTGGCGGGCGGCCGTGGTTTTACATCAGTTGCATCTCGTGATGCAAATTTTCATCACGAAGTTTTCAACTTTACATCACCGGGAGGCGGCGGTCCAATTTTTTAACATATGGACCATCTGTTGGAGCAGCGTTTTTTGCCCCAAACGGTCCAAAAGTTAGGTATTTTTACATTTGGACCATCTATTGGAGATGCTCTAAGAGAATCTGAGAAAGTCGATACAATTAACTGATACTATGATGTGAAGCATTTAATTTTGAGGAATAAGGTTGGTCGTATTGTGAGTATTATATATTAGTATCATACATATGATACTACATTAGTAGTGCATAGTATCATGCGGTCTGTTACATAGTGATACGTCTCCAACATATCTATAATTTTTTATTGTTCCATGCTATAATATTATCCATCTTGGATGTTTTATGTGCATTTATATGCTATTTTATATGATTTTTGGGACTAACATATTAACCTAGAGCCCAGTGCCATGTTTCTGTTTTTTCCTTGTTTTCAAGTTTTACAGAAAAAGAATACCAAACAGAGTCCAATTGACCTGCCAATTTGCGGAGAATTTTTATGGACCAGAAGAAGCCCCTGAAGCAAAAGAGTTGGACCAGAAGAGTCCCGGGTCATCCACGAGGGTCGGGGCACGCCCTACCCCCTGGTAGCGTGCCCTACCTCGTGGCTGACTCGGAGACCCCCCTGACTTGAAACCGATGCCAAAAATTCCTATAAATACAGAAACCCCCGAAAAGAAACCTAGATCGGGAGTTCCGCCGCCGCAAGCCTCTGTAGCCACCAAAAACCAATCGGGACCCTATTCCGGCACCCTGGTAGAGGGGGGAACCATCACCGGTGGACATCTTCATCATCCCAACGCTCTCCATGACAAGGAGGGAGTTGTTCACCTTCGGGGCTGAGGGTATGTACCAGTAGCTATGTGTTTGATCTCTCTCTCTCTCTCTCTCTCTCTCTCTCTCTCGTGTTCTTGATTTGGCACGATATTGATGTACCGCGAGCTTTGCTATTATAGTTGGATCATATGATGTTTCTCCCCCTCTACTTTCTTGTAATGGATTGAGTTTTCTCTTTGAAGTTATCTTATCGGATTGAGTCTTTAAGGATTTGAGAACACTTGATGTATGTCTTGCATGTGCTTATTTGTGGTGACAATGGGATATTCACGTGATCTACTTGATGTATGTTTTGGTGATCAACTAGCGGGTTTAGTGACCTTGTGAACATATGCAAAGGGGTTGGCACACGTTTTCGTCTTGACTCTCTGGTAGAAACTTTGGGGCACTCTTTGAAGTTCTTTGTGTTGGTTTGAATAGATGAATCTGAGATTGTGTGATGCATATCGTATAATCAAACCCGTGGATACTTGAGGTGACATTGGAGTATCTAGGTGACATTAGGATTTTGGTTGATGTGTGTCTTAAGGTGTTATTTTACTACGAACTCTAGGGCTGTTTGTGACACTTATAGTAATAGCCCAATGGATTGATCGGAAAGAATAACTTTGAGGTGGTTCTATACCCTACAATAATCTCTTCATTTGTTCTCCGCTATTAGTGACTTTGGAGTGACTCTTTGTTGCATGTTGTGGGATAGTTATATGATCCAATTATGTTATTATTGTTGAGACAACTTGCACTAGTGAAAGTATGAACCCTAGGCCTTGTTTCAAAGCATTGCAATACCATTTTCACTCACTTTTGTTACTTGCTACCTTGCTATTTTTATATTTTCAGATTACAAAAACCTATATCTACCATCCATATTGCATTTGTATCACCATCTCTTCGCCGAACTAGTGTACCTATACAATTTACCATTGTATTGGGTGTGTTGGGGAGACCGGGTCATACCACTAGCGGTTCATAACAAGAAGGCCCATGAAGATGTTGAAGATGGTGGTTCATGAAGCAAGCTTACTGAAGGCTCAAGATCCGGAGGAGACTTGAGGCCCACGGGCGTAAACCGCCATATGTTAACTTGTATGTTAAGGAAAGTGTAGTTCTATCACCGAGCCGGACACGTTGTGTATGAGCCGGCCGGGACTCTGTAAGCCGACGGGCATCAGCCTATGTATATAAAAGGGGTGACCCGACGGCGGTTTAGGGAAAGAAACAACAAGTCAAGAACTAGGTCAAGCGTATTCGCTCCCGGTAATTGAAACCCAAGCAATACAACCTAAAGCAGGAGTACGCCTTTGCCTCCTTTTGAGGGACCGAACCTGGGTAAACTCTCCGTGTCCCTTGTCCCGTTTTAACCCCTTCAAGCTAACCTCGTAGCGATGGCTCCACACCTAAGTCCTTGTGCTAGGGCATACGCCATGACAATTCCACGACAGGTGGTGCCCGTCGTGGGGCCAGCACACGGTGGTTTCGAGTTCTTGAAGGGCAGCTTCACAGAGCTCAAGGGGTACGCTGTGGGCCGGATGACTAAGAGTCACCGCGGCAAGCTCTACATCGATGACAAGGGCTGGGGCCACGAGGCCGTCTCAATCGAGTATGGGTACCGGGTCCCGTTTGGCGGAATCCATGTCTTCATTGGCAAGATTCGTGAGTCAGAAGCTGAGCCGGACATCTGCACACACATCGTCGAAATGGCTCGGCATGCGTGACCCGCCAAGGTTCAAGCCGCCCAGAAGCATGTCTTTGTTGGCTTCTTTCATGGAGCGGAGCTGGAAGGAGGATCTGGATCTGGTGGTGAGACGGTTGTCTACTTAGGCGACGAGTCCTCAACTGGTGAGACCAACTCCATCTATCAAGTTCAGGATGGTAGGCTTGGGGGCCGTTCCGATGGTGACAGTATTCTGGACCCCTACGAGCCGCCACACCGGGTTGCAATCTTCATGACCGGTACACAGCCAGGGCGGAATTCTTCACCTGCAGCAGCAATGATCTCTGGGTCAGCAACGGCAGCGGCAGCCTGGGCAGGAGGCCCTGTGCGCCCGCCGGCTCAAGTTTTATCTGATCTGTTGGATGCTTTGGCAACACTGTTAACGACGGAGGTGAACCCGGCGAACCAAACTCAACATAATGCATACGTTGCAAAGTTACGTGATGAGATAGCCCAAGCCAAGGAGCTAAACGCGGAGAACACCCGGATGGCAACGGAGCAAGGCGCCTTGCAGAGGGAGGCGGAATAACTTCAGGCAGAGAGCTTCCGCTTAAGCCTGGATCGGGACGCGTCAAACACTGTCTTTAATAGACGGCATGTGAGTCGGTTACCCCTGGTTTACGATGCGAGGAACCTTTTCAACATGCCTGGGGCAGGAATCAGTAACCCACCTAGAGTGGATCATGCCATTGAGGGGTCGGCGGCTAGAGAATCGGTTCATCCACGTGCTACAGAGCCCCCATGTTTGAACTTGACCCCTCCCCAGCATGTTCCGACACCCCCGGGTCATTTTTCTAATCCTTTGGATAACATGATAGCTACGGCTAATCGACTGGCGGCTCTCACGGTCCAGGATGAGTCGCCTGCAGTGATGGAAATACGGAGAGCTAGAGAACTTCTTCAGACGGCTGTAGCTCAACAGGCGGCTTATTCATATAGTCGTGATCATCTCCATTCAACAAGCCGTCCAAGCCGGAGTTATAGCAGGCATATTGAAGAACCGTCCATTTCAAGCAGTGAGCGGCACCGCAATCAGCCTCGTAGGCCTGACCCGCCGTGCGTTGGTAATGATGCTTAGGCTGTAGTGGACCAGGGCAGAGCGCGGAGTGAGGCGGAGCTGGCGGCTCAATGATACGTCCATTTTGCATCATGCTTTCATATCAATATTTATTGCAATATGGGCAGTTACTACACATTATGTCACAATACTTATGCCTTTTCTCTCTTATTTTACAAGGTTTACATGAAGAGGGAGAATGCCAGCAGCTGGGATTCTGGGCTGGAAAAGGAGCAAATATTAGAGACCTATTTTGCACAACTCCAAAAGTCCTAAAACTCCACGAAAGTCAGTATTGGAATATACTAAAAATATTGGGCGAATAAAGCACCAGAGGGGGGCCACACACTGTCCACGAGGGTGGAGGGCGTACCCTACCCCCTGGGCGCGCCCCTGCCTCGTGGGCCACCTGGCAGCCGCTCGATGCCCATCTTCTGCTATATGGTGTCTTTTACCCTGGAAAAAATCATAATGAAGCTTTCGGGACGAAGCGCCGCCCTCTCGAGGCGGAACCTTGGCGGAACCAATCTAGGGCTCCGGCAGAGCTGTTCTGCCGGGGAAACATCCCTCCGGGAGGGGGAAATCATCACCATTGTCATCTCATCGAGAGGGGTCAATCTCCATCAACATCTCCACCAGCACCATCTCCTCTCAAACCCTAGTTCATCTCTTGTATCTGATCTTTGTCTCAAAACCTCAGATTGGTACATGTGGGTTGCTAGTAGTGTTGATTACTCCTTGTAGTTGATGCTAGTTGGTTTATTCGGTGGAAGATCATATGTTCAGATCCTTTATGCATATTAATACCCCTCTGATTATGAACATGAATATGATTTGTGAGTAGTTACGTTTGTTCCTGAGGACATGGGAGAAGTCTTGTTATAAGTAGTCATGTGAATTTGGTATTCGTTCGATATTTTGATGAGATGTATATTGTCTTTCCTCTAGTGGTGTTATGTGAATGTTGACTACATGACACTTCACCATTGTTTGGGCCTAGGGGAAGGCATTGGGAAGTAATAAGTACATGATGGGTTGCTAGAGTGACAGAATCTTAAACCCTAGTTTGTGCGTTGCTTCGTAAGGGGCTGATTTAGATTCATATGTTTCATGTTATGGTTAGGTTTACCTTAATTCTTCTTTCGTAGTTGTGGATGCTTGTTAGAGGGGTTAATCATAAGTGGGATGCTTGTCCAAGGAAGGGCAGTACCCAAGCACCGGTCCACCCACATATCAAATTATCAAAGTAACGAACACGAATCATATGAGCATGATGAAAACTAGCTTGACGATAATTCCCATGTGTCCTCGGGAGCGCTTTGCTTTATATAAGAGTTTGTCTAGGCTTGTCCTTTGCTACAAAAAGGATTGGGCCACCTTGCTGCACTTTTTTACTTTTGTTACTTGTTACCCGTTACAAATTACTTTATCACAAAACTATCTGTTACCGATAATTTCAGTGCTTGCAGAGAATACCTTACTGAAAACCGCTTGTCATTTCCTTCTACTCCTCGTTGGGTTCGACACTCTTACTTATCGAAAGGACTATGATAGATCCCCTATACTTGTGGGTCATCACTCAGCAGCAATCTCCGGTTATCCGTCGGCGTCTATGGAGGCAGGAGTAACTTCTAGAACCTTGGGTGTACTGTGTCTAGTGCCGGCTCTACGCAATGAGCTCTTGCCTAAGGATTTCAAGGCCCCCGTCAGATGCCTAATTACACGGCGGATCAGCCCCCAGAGGGTTGGATCGAGTGCTATGAGATGGCTATGGAGATGTTGGATGTTAGTGATGCTGCATGTGCTAAGTATTTCACCATGATGTTGGATGGGATGGCTCGTACTTGGTTGAAAAGCCTGCCCGCTAACTCCATTGGATCATGGGCGGAGTTGAAAAGGAGATTCATTCAAAATTTTAAGGACACATGCAAGCAGCCTATGTCAATTATGGATGTGGATTCCTGCATTCAAGGTGAAGGCGAGTCAACAACCAATTGGGTGCGCCAGATCTCAACTACTATACACTCATCAGACAACATCAATGCCGGTTCAGTTGTCTTGATGTTAGAAAAGAATTGTTGCTTCCATCCCCTTAAGCAAAAATTGGGGCGGCTTAAGCGTAATTGCAATGATATGGGGTAGTTCATGGTAGCTCTCGTCAAGTATGCCGACTCTGATAGCACTAAAGATCCCAAGTCTAATGAGGAGAAGGCTGGGAAGGGGAAGACCGGTGGCAATGCAAAGGGACAACATAACAGGGTAGGTCAAGGTGGTAATTGTAAACATAAGGTGAATGACGGTTTAGACTTTGTGGCTAACACCAACACGCAGAATAATAACCAGCGTTGTAAGGGGAAAACACAGGTGCCCCGGTTTGGAGGGCCGAAGTTCAACCTTGAAGCCATGATGAATCAGCCTTGTTCGAAGCATGGAACCCAGGATAAGCTGGCCAGTCATTTGTGGAAGGATTTCTTCATCATGATGGAGTATAGAAACTCTTAACTTTTTTCAGAAAAATCATGGCCCTCACGGCGGTTCAGGTTCCGGCTCACACGGACCTGGCTTTGGAGGTGGCGGCTCAAGCTCTGGCTTTCAAGGCCAAGGTAATCATGGCGGTTTTAATCAGCAATCTGGCCAAGGGAATCAGCAGCAGCAGTCTGGTTAAGCGTGGCAAAGTCATAGCAACATCAATCTTAGGACATAATGGATACTAGGGATCAAACCCTAACAAAACTGACTCGATTACAAGGTAAATATCATCCAACCCATCACCGTCCAGCAAGCCTACGATGGGATTACTCACGCACGACGGTGAGCATCATGAAATTGGTGATGGAGGATGGTTGATGATGATGATGGCGACAGAGTTCCCTCTTCGGAGCCCCGAACGGACTCCAGATCAGCCATCCTGAGGAAGATTTGGGCTTGGCGGTGGCTCCGTATCGTAAAACATGATGAATCCTTCTCTTCTATTTGTTTCTCCCCGAACATAAATATATGGAGTTGGAGTTGAGGTCTGTGGAGTTCTAGGGGCCCACGAGGCAGGGGGCACGCCCCAGGGGGGTGGGAGCGCCCTGCACCCTCGTGGACAGGGTGTGGGCCCCCTTACATTTATTCTTTCGCCAATATTTTTTATTAATTCCCAAACGTGTCTCTGTGGATTTTCAGGTCATTTTGAGAACTTTTATTTCTGCAAAAAATAACACCATGGCAATTCTTCTGAAAACAGTGTCAGTCTGGGTTAGTTCCATTCAAATCATGCAAGTTAGAGTCCAAAACAAGGGCAAAAGTGTTTGGAAAAGTAGATACGTTTGAGACGTATCAGCAGTTCCTGACCCAGAGGCACAGTTGGTGGCGGCTCTCCATGTTATCCCTGATTGGACTGTTCCATATTTGGCTTATATGACCCGAGGCGAGTTACCTGAGGATGAAACCTTGGCCAGGTAGATAACCCGAGGTCTAAGTCAATGACTATTGTCAATGGTGAGCTCCACAGATGCAGTGTTACATGAGTGTTTCAACGATGTATTTCTCCTAAGGAGGGCCGTGAAATTCTAAGGGAGATCCATAAAGGAGATTACGGTCATCACGCCGGCTCTAAATCTCTCGTTGCTAAAGCTTTTCGTCATGTGGTTTATTGGCCGACGGCTCATGCCGATGCAGAAGATCTGGTCAATAAGTGCGATGGTTGTTAGAAATTTTCAAGACGAGCATGTGCCGGCTCAAGAATTGAGGATGATTCCAATTACTTGGCCATTCGCAGTCTGGGGGTTGGATATGGTAGGACCTTTTAAATGATCCAAGGATAAAAAGACTCATCTCCTGGTAGCTGTTGACAAGTTTACAAAGTGGGTTGAAGCTGAGCCGGTTAGCAAATGTGATGCAGCCACGGCGGTTCAATTCATTAAAAATGTGATCTTTTGTTTTGGATATCCTCGTAGTATCATTACTGATAATGGTACTAATCTGTCTAAGGGGGCAATGAAAGAATTCTGTCAACAAGAGCATATCTGGCTTGATGTATCATCAGTGGCTCACCCCCAATATAATGGCCAAGCTGAACAAGCTAATCAAGAAATATTGAGAGCTATCAAGCCCCGACTTATGGTCCCTTTGCAGAGGACACCGAGTTGGTGGGTGGAGGAGTTGCCCTCATTGCTTTGGAGTATCAATACCAGCCCCAACAGATCTACGGGTTACACACCTTTCTTCATGGTTTACGAAGCTGAGGCGGTTCTCCCTAGTGACATACGTCATGATTCGCCTCGTATGGCGGATTATGTTGAAGCTGATAATGAGAAAGCACGTCGGGATGCTATTAACCTGTTGGATGAAGAGCATGACCTTGCGGTGGCTTGTTCGGCGATTTACCAACAAGATCTGCGTCGTTATCACAGCCGCCGGGTTAAGACCAGGATCTTTCAAGAAGGAGATTTGGTGCTCCGTCTCATCCAGGATCAAACTAACATGCACAAGTTATCCCCACCTTGGAAAGGGCCTTTTGCGTCAGCAAAAATCTGAACAATGGGTCATACTATCTTATCGATGTTCGAGACCACAAGGACTCACACACGTCGGAGGAGGAGACCCACCGCCATGGATTATTGCTCATCTTCGGCCTTATTACACCCGAGCCACCCGCTCTTGTGATTTACATATGTTTGTCATTGTATATATTATGATTAGTATAATAAAGCCGGTATCCCTGATGATTCGGGGCCTCTGTCGTTTCATTTCTAGGAATCTGAGTCTTTATTTACTTCATAAGGTCACTTGGGGGCTTCCTGCTCATTGAGCATAGCTATGACCCTTTGATCCAGCTTGTACACCTTTATTGCAAATAGTTGGAGGCTTCCTGCTCATTGAGCATAGCTATGACTACCCTACTGGTCTGGCTTGTATGCTTGGATCGAAATGTTACTTGGGGGCTTCTTGTCAATGAGCAAAAGCTTTGTTTTCCCTCGTAATAGGCTTGGACGCCAGGTGTATTGACCAAAAATCCGGGTTATCCTACCTGTATATGCCTGCCACTCCGACCAGGTAATCCTGGAATGACTCGCCGTACTCTTGACAGTTAATCTTTTAAAGACCCTAAACTTGTCAAAGTTAAAACAACGATTTGGTCAAGTGAGGGCCGACTTACAGGTTTAAATTAAGGAATAGCTCAGTGGCGGTGCAACCCTTGAATAGCACTTGATGTTGAGGCTTGGCAGCCTTTGAATACCTCGATCTTATATTTTCTTTTTGCCTTTGAATATTTTTGATGATTTGCATTTATGCCATATTGATATATGGTTGAAGTTCGATTCAGGCCATGATGTATGGATCTTTATTTGATAACATTCGGTGTTTTGCTAACCCGGCCTGGCTTTGGACGTTAAGTCGCCAATATATAAAGATCACATCTATGGAGTCCTGAACTCTCAAATGTTGGGGGATGTTACCCTTTGCTGTCTAAGGCGTTGTAAGCCAGCAGCGTGAATAAATTACATAGAGTGTTGTGCTCTGTATTGGGACTGTTGCCCTTATTGCAGATGGCCTTGTAAGCCGGCAATACACATAAGTATCACAGGTATGATATTTATTTTGTTATAATTATGTGAGGTTTTTGATAAACCGGCCCTAGTTATGCATGTCAGTCACCAGTGGCTTGTTATGTGGGACTTTTTGACCCACCTTGAGGTAAACCGACAAGGTACTTGTGCTCTGTTTATATGCAGGGTTTATGACAATATGCTTAGGCAAGATTGATCATGAATATGAGCAGTAACATTGGATTAACAAAGAAGATCAAAACAGCTCATCAAGTGTTATGCAGATCAAACATGCGCGATGGCATGACAGATAATTGTTTAAAGCTAGCCTATTACAAGCAGCAGACGGCCCAAAAGAATTAAGTGTTTTCGGCAAAGTATCTCTGCTAGCAGATGCTAAGCCGGCCTGCGGCTTACTAGTGTTGGCCTTGATGGGTTGAAGGTTGTGGGTCATCCAGCACCGGTTCATCCTGCTCCTCTTCACCCATTGGCTGGACGTTAGAGGCTGCCCAGTTGATCCCTGTCAAAGCTCTGAATACAACTTCATCACTTATAAGTGTTGACGGGTCAATATCAGGGGCAAAAGTGTGCTTATGGATTAGAGGAGTCAGGTCCTGTGAATCATGAATTTGCGCCTTGACCTTCTTGTTGTCAGCGTCATAAACCGGATGATAATGTGACAGATTGGTATCTTCAGCCAGCTTGCTTGCTAGAGGACGCATTTCTCTCTCTATTGAAGCGAAGTCCTCTCGCATGAAAGGAGACCCATCCTCTTTCATGCTGGGGCAGCCGTTCGCTAAGTCCGCTGGTTCAAGATCTGCTTGCCATGCCTTAGCCCGGGTTAGCGCGGTGAGAGCACCGGCTCTGGCAACTAATTTCTTTAGTTCATCAATCTGCAGAGGCATCACGATAGCTTCTCCAATGTATCCTTGATAAGGGTTGGCGGCTGTTTCTTATGAGCAGCTGTGCAGATAGCTCGTTGTGCACCAGTATATAATTGCTCTATGAGGGTGTAGGCGGCTTTCAATTTCTTGCGCATATCTGAGCCAAGGTGGGCAACTCTGGAGCCTGCATCATCAAGAAAAATTTATAAGGCGGGTGCATTTTGATTACAATGCATTGAAAGCAATAATTGAGTTGAAGTTACTTACCGAAGATGGCAGCAGTCATGGCATTGACTTGATATTTTAAACCGGTGAGTTCTTCAGCCACCAGCTTAAGAGCTGCTTCGACATCCTCTGCTCTTTTCAATAGAGTCCTTCTTCAACTTTTCTATCTCCGCCAAGGCGGTGGTCAGTTCTGTTTTAGCCTTGGAGGTTTCCGACTGCTGAGACTTGATGTTTTCTTGAAGATCAGCGACTTGGGAGTCTTTGACAGTGAGTTCAGCCTGCAGGATATAAACAATAGCCGGGATAAGGTCATCTTATTTGGAAGTCCCAAGCACAATAGAAGTATTTTACTTGGCACTTGGGGGCTAATGCACCTTGCTCTTTTTTAAAGACAAGTTTATGATGACCTGGTTGCTATATGATGACTATAGCCGGTTCATGGGGGCTATATGCTTGAATTTTATGGACACATGTGGGAATGAGACCCGGCTTGTCTTGACAGATTAAGCCGGCCCATGAGGGCTACAGATGTGGAGTTAAATCATTACTATTTAAAGTCCCGGCTCATCTTGACGGATTAAGCCGGCCCTTGGGGGCTACACATGCAAAGTTGAAGTATTACTATTGGAAGTCCCGGTTTATCTTGAAAGTATAAACCGGCCCTTGGGTCCTACTGGAATTTGATCTGTAAACCTATTAAAGTTTACATCACATTCTATTCTATCACGTCCAATAAACTTGGTGGCTAAGGGTAGTATGTTCATATGAAGAGAGATGTAGTCATTACCTCAAAACGCTCCTTCATCAAATTTACCAAGCTGGCTTCAAACTCATGGCTAGTGTGCAGGCGGTTTAAATACCCAGAGTGGATTTCTTGGCCGCTGAATTGGGCATAACTTTCCAGGTTGATTGACCATTTGTTCTTATCAGCAACATCAACTTCTTCCTTGGCACTGTGCTTTGCCAAAACAGTGGGGTTGCCTGGCGCAGTGTAACCATGCCCAGTGATGGTAATGTCATCATCATTTTCTTCAGTCGGCTTGATAGGGCTTGCCGGCTTGATGGGGCTTGGCAGATTGG
>CM038141.1:9569754-9657254 GCA_021437245.1 Aegilops speltoides | reverse complement strand
TTTAGAAAAGGAAAAAAGAAGAAGTAGTTTATATATAGTTGAACTAGCTAGTTGATTTAATAAACTAATTTATTTTACTATATATAGAAGTAGTTTGTTTTAGTAAGTACTACTTATTTATTTATAGTAAGTGCTTAGTAGTTGAACTAGATAGTTGATTAATAAAACTAAATTATGAACGTAGGTCGAAATGTCGTACTCATCGGACGACGATAACCGCCTCGGGAGTGCGATGGTGCCACGACGACCGAGGTATCTGCGACAGTTCATTGAGCTGGACGAAGATCGGCGCTTCAGCATTAAGCTCGAGGAGACCTGCGATGTTCATACGGATGCATAACAACGACAATAGTTTTTTCGTAATTGCACGACTTCAACTATTTTAACGTGTATTTTCATCTTTCCAATTCGACTAGCTTATCCCATGTTTTGCAAGACGCTATGTCTTGGAGAGGATGGGTATTGAAGACCATGAAAATTTTGAAACCAAAAAAATTATCCTAAGTACCGAACATGGTGTGGATTTTCAAGTAAAGCTGTACAATGCTCAGAGTGTAACCCATTTTGGTTGCAAAAATTGGGATGCATTTTGCAAGATGTATGGTCTTGATGAGGGTATGCTTGTCACCATGGATCTTGGTGATCCTACAATCGAGCAAGAGACACCTATGATTTGGGTCTTTGTGGATACACCTCCAGTTCTTCCCTCATGTGAGCTAAACATAGTTATTAAGTAATTTATATTGTTTATTTCAAAATATAATGTTGACAACTTATCTCCATTGACAGCTTATTTTCATTCTTCAAAGAATGTGCGGAAGATGGTAGATGTAAGCGTACTACACAAGGCTGCGAATTAACTTATCGGGAGAGAATGACATCTGGTCGGATTTTGTAGAGATCTTGAGAATTACAATATCTACAATCAAACTCCTCAACATTATGGTCAATACGTGCCACTAGTGCACGTGTTGAACTACGGTAACTACCATGGAGATACCTTGGTAAGATTATTTTTTACTATTACAACATCCGTGCATCTTTTTGCACACTTCTAAAACTAGTACATCATTGCTAACTACAAAGTTATTACTATGTTTTTCAACAGATAATCCCGAATGATTGTGTGCCTCATCTGATGTATACGCGTGGTAGCATTCATGTTTTGAACATACTACCAGGTCGTCCTACGAATCTCAACTGTCCATACCGGGTTTCTAAAAGAAGTGGAGACATAACAATCAAAGAATGGAAAAAATGTATGGACAGTCGTAAGGAGCTTCTTGGAAGCAATAAGCAGCGAAAGGCAAGAATTGGAGGCAGGATGATCGCCATTCTTCATAATGGAGAGTCAGGGTCTATATTGTTTTATGCTATTTTACCTTAAGGGTGTTTAGGTCCTACCTGATACTGATGATCATGTGCTAAGAACAATTATGTAGGGTTGGGTTCGATGACTATATATGAGGATGATGATCATATGACTTATTATTAATAACGAGTAGAAGTTGTATGATGATGCATGATTAGTAGGACTTGTTATTATATGATGTATATATGATGCATAACGTGTACAATGTGTAGTATCGTAAAATACCAGCAAACGAAAAAGAATTAAAATGGAAACACAAAATTAAATGAAAAAGAAATCATAAAACTAAAAACCCACCAAACCTTATAGTACCGGTTGGTGTTACCAACCGGTACTAAAGGGCTCCAGTCCCCCGGAGCTGGCTAGTGCCACGTGGTTGCCCTTTAGCACCAGTTCGTGCTGAACCGGTACTAAAGGGGGGGGCTTTAGTGACCACAAATTAGTGCCGGTTATGTAACCGGCACTATAGGTCCTTACGAACCGGTGCTAATGCCCGGTTCTGCACTAGTGAGTGGCGGTTCATCGATGGTGACTTTAGGGGCTTGGTGGGAGGTCTCTGCTGACTGCTGCTCTGGCTCAGAAGGGTTCTCAGGAGTTTTTGTCACCTTCATCTTTTTGCTAGGCTTTGCCATAGCCCTGTGAATGAAGCACAAGATAAGATTAGTACAATAATTGAGTACATAATTAAAAGCAAAGAGTTGACAGTCTTACCCAGGCACCGGTTTGAAGGCCGAGACATGAGTCCCCATTGAGTCGCCAGAGGAAGAATGAGTCGTTCCCTAATAATTTGAATCGGAAGGATTAAGAGGCTGTCAAAAAAGACCGGTCCTGGGATAAGTTAAGTCGGAGTTTGTTGAGACCTCTGGACGATGCTTGCGAGGAGTTGGGGTGTTCAGTAAGCCGGAGGAAAGGATCCCGCTTCCGCTATTCCGGGTTGTGCGGCGAGCTTCATGTTGCTGCTTCTTCAAAATAAAGTTGGGATCCAAATAAGCCAAAGGATGAGAAAACCTTACTTTTCGGCTTGCTTGGCGAGTTTTTTTGTTTTGGCACAAATTCTGAGCCGGAGGAAAGAACAATTACCTCTTCATCGCCCACACCGTTGGCTTCGGCTTCATCCTGATAACAATCATTGTCAATGAGATGTACAAAAAATGAGCCAAGAGAGTCAAGTTCTACCTCCGACTCATCATCATCACCATCATCAACCAAGTTTAACTCGGAGGGATCGGTGGTCTTATTCTTGGCTGGCCTTTTGGTGGCCTTGGTATTGGTACGGGTCGGTTTAGCCGACTTATCTTGCGGCTTCTTCTTCCAAAATGGAGAGTCGGCCTGTTGAGGTCAAATGATGACAAGTGGATAGTATTAACACAAATATGATTTAGATTGAACGCAGAGTGTGCAACACTTACAGCTGGCGGCTTATTGAAGGTGCAGTGAGGACTAAGTCCGGTTTTACTGCATTTCGCCCAAGTTTCGTTCAGCAACGCCTTGGTGGCTTCAGATAGTTGAATTTTGCAGTGGCGCTGGGGATCTTTCAAGTCACCGGTATATTTGCACATTAAGCCGGGGCGTCGGCTTAATGGAAAGATCCTGCAGGAGACCTAGCACCGAACAAGGTCGATGCCGGTTAAGCCATTAGCCATGAACGCTCTGAGCTTAGAAAACATGGGCGCATACTTGGCCCGCTCCTTTGTGCTGATTCGCGGTGGGAGTGGATGTGTGTTGCTGAGCCGGTGGTCACGGTAACCCAGCAAAGGATTCTCGTCTGCTGGAGATGTGTTTTAGCAATAGAACCAAGTTTGGTTCCAGTCCTTGGGATGGCTCGGCAGCTTGGCATAAGGAAATTTGGCTTATTTTCTCTTCTAAATTGAAACTCCACCGAGTTCCAAACTGGGCCCATTAGCAAACTTTGTCTAACGGTTTAAATAATAAAACTCTCTAAACAGTTCAACCGTGGGCTCCTCTTGAAGATAAGCTTCACAAACTACTTGGAAGTTGCAAATATAGGACACGGAGTTGGGGCCAATGTCTCGAGGATGAAGGTGGAAAAAGTGAAGTACGTCTCGGAAGAACTTTGAGTCGGGTGGGCTAATCTGCCGGATCATGTGGTCAGTGAAAACAATCACTTCTTCGTCCTTGGGCTCAGGAGGATTTTCAAGGCCTGGGACCCTCCAGTGGATGTCCTCTTTCTTGGCTAAGATGGCAGTTGCAACAAAGTTTTTCAGGTCTTCTTCGGTGACCCGGGATGGGCAGTTGCAAGCAGAGGATGTCTTAGTCATTTTTGATGATGTGAAAAGAAAATTGCACGGTTTAAGATTATGTGGTTAAACCGACTGTTGGTTCAAGGGTAAATAATGATGAAGCATGCAATGGTGTTAAGGCGGAGGATAACATTGGGTTATGAAGGTAAACTATTGGTGGCTTAAGAGGGGACTAATGGTACCTGGCGAAGTTACGGTTTATGAGTTAAGTTGCCCACATAGTTATCAATTTTCAGATCTGTGAATGGAAAAATTACTAAGTGTTGGACAAACAGCTTTCACAGATTGATGCTATGATTTTTTATCTATGGCAGTTCGAATAATGAAGAAAATTTCTAAACCTAAGTTGTAGCGGCAGAGCAGTTCATGTGCCCAGATGGGATCTCTCACGGAGAGGAAGCATTCAAATATCAAAAATGAGTTCTAAGGTTAACGTCGTGCAAGATGAGCATTAAAAGTTACAGGAAACAGTGTAGAACGAAGAAGGACGGAGATGAACTCCAACGAACTCGAAGAAACCCTAATGAGATCTATGGTGAGAGAAGGGGAAAAACTTGCTGGAGCTATTGAACAGCGGAGGCACGCGGACGAACTCTGGTCGGTTCAGGTTGATGCAGCGGCCGCGGTTGAGGCAGTGGCGAAATTCAACGACGGCGACAGAGCTCGGGGCGCTGAGGCGTCGTGAGGAAGTAGATGAAGACGAGGAGGCAAGGGGGAAAATTGAAAGGGACCCCTAACTCTATTTATAAGGCAGAAGGATAAGTGGCATGCGTGGGAATTGAGGAGGCTGAAAAATGGATATGTGACAGCGCAGACGCCTTGATCTTTGGAGATTCATTAAAACTGAAGGTATATTAAGATTGGGCCTCGTCTGATATTAATGTGACGTGACGTCACGGCGGGTTACCACAATTCTAGGAGATTAGGTCATGGCGGATTACAAGATCCTGCAAGGACATATGAGGAAGGATTTTTCTAAGTGTTAAAGATTGATATATGAACAAGTTCACATCAACCTGGGGCCTAATGTTGGGGATATAACTATTGGGTATGACCCGCCTAGGAGGGGTCGGGTCATACCACTGGCAGTTCATAACAAGAAGGCCCATGAAGATGTTGAGGATGGTGGTTCACGAAGCAAAGTTACTGAAGGCCCAAGACCCGGAGAAGACTTGAGGCCCACAGGCGTAAACCGCCATATGTTAACTTGTATGTTAAGGAAAGTGTAGTTCTGTCACCGAGCCGGACACGTTGTGTATGAGCCGGCCGGGACTCTGTAAGCCGCTGGGCATCAGCCTGTGTATATAAAAGGGGTGACCTGGCGGCGGTTTAATGCAAGAAACAACAAGTCGAGAACTAGGTCAAGCGTATTCGCTCCCTCGTAATTGAAACCCAAGCAATACAACTTAAAGCAGGAGTACGCCTTTAACTTGTTGCGCGGGGCCGAACCTGAGTAAACTCTCTGTGTCCCTAGTCCCGTTTTAACCCCTTCAAGCTAACCGTGTAGAGATGGCTCCACACCTAGGTCCTCGTGATAGGGCATCTACCGTGACAATTCCACGACAGTTTGTATATCATATGTTGGTATCATGGAAATGTTCATTTATTATGATGCATGACACATAATACTACATCATTTGATATGATACGGTATCATGATATGATACTACATCTTTCTTCTTTTAATTATATGCAACCTCATCAAAATTGCATGATTGACATGCATGATACCACCTATAATACTCCCATTAGAACCAGCCTAACACAGCACATGCGCCCAGTTATTGAAAACATCCAATGCATGTGACTTGTCCCGAACTAAGTGGTACTGACTTATACGGCCCGCAGTCCATGGGACGGTAGCATGTCGATCACTAGAAGGTAGGAGTACCGAAGTAATGAACCTCGGCGTAACCAAGATGGAAACCTCCGGAGACTTGGCGTACACTTCAAGCATTGTTTTATATACAGTCGGCGCATTGGCAACTGACCATACGTGTAACCTTGATACCCCCAGTACATATATAAAATGCGGGGGTTTAGTCTTTATAGGCATGATTACCAGCCTTAGGGTTCATAACACAATCATACGATGTCGAGGTAGATCATCGATCTTGTACTCCATACTCCATAACATCAATATAATCAAAGCACAACACAGGGTTTTACCTCTTCAAGAGGGCCCGAACCTGGGTAAACACCGTCTCCCTTCGTACCCTATTACCATTGTTCTTAGACTTACAGCTCGTAACCCCCTACCCGAGATCCGCCGGTTTCAGCACCGCATTGGTGGCCCATACCGGTCTCGCCGTGTGGTAAAAAAGGATCAATGGCTCGTCTTTATATTAACGGTGACATTGGCTGCGGCGACACATCTTCGTCCCTGCCATCTATTCATGTTTGGCAGCATCGTCCTTCATGCTAATCCAGTTGGTCGCCTCGGTCGTTGTCGGTGTCAAAACCGGCAGATCTCGGGTAGGGGGTCCCGAACTGTGCGTCTAAGGCTAATGGTAATAGGATGCGGGGGACACAATGTTTACCCAGGTTCGGGCCCTCTCGAGGTAATACCCTACTTCCTGCTTGATTGATCTTGATGATATGAGTATTACAAGAGTTGATCTACCATGAGATCGTAGAGGCTAAACCCTAGAAGCTAGCCTATGATGGTGATTGTTCTTGTCCTACGGACTAAGCCCTCCTGTTTATATAGACACCGGAGGGGGCTAGGGTTACACAGAGTCGGTTACAGAGAAAGGAATCTTCATATCTGAACCGCCAAGCTTGCCTTCCACGAAAAGGAGAGTCCTATCCGGACACGGGACGAAGTCTTCTATCTTGTATCTTCATAGTCCAACAGTCCGGCATATGCATATAGTCCGGCTGTCCGAGAACCCCTTAATCCAGGACTCCCTCAGTAGCCCCTGAACCAGGCTTCAATGACGATGAGTCCGGCGCACAGATTGTCTTCGGCATTGCAAGGCGGGTTCCTTCTCCGATTACTCCAAAGTAGATCTTGAACATAAGAATCGTGTTCGGCTCTGCAAAACAAATTCCATATACCATCGTGGAGACCATAATGTTTTCACGAGTCTGATCCGCTGACAACTTTTACAACATGACATTACATCATCGTCTAGCCATTATTTCGAATCGTTTTTCCGGCCTGCTGCTCCATGCTTCGCGAGGCGGTTTTATTGGCACGTCTTGCTAAAGCGGAGATCATGTACCCTTATTACGGGATTCTCATCAACAAGGGCGTGGGTAACCCAACTGTCCTGTTGGTATGATTCCTTGGAATAGGCATGTTTTAAGGCCACGTAGGGAACGTTTGATATTCATCATCTTTATAAGGAAGTCGAGACCTGCCTTTCCCCTCTACGCTACTCCCTCCTCCTCTCACCTCAATCTCCAACACCCAAGGCTTAACCAGCCACTTCGAACCTCAGGCCATGTCCGGATCCAGCTTTGAAGGCTGGTGGACGGCCTCCTCTGTCACCGAGGAGGATATCACGAAGCTCAGGGAGGCGAGGTACTTGACCACGGAAATCCTTCATAGGCTTCCTGCACCAGGGCAGGTTATCCCTACTCCTAGGCCTAATGAGAGGGTCGTATTTATCCCTCACTTCCTTCGGGGGCTAGGTTTCTCCCTCAATCCCTTCGTTCGAGGGCTCATGTTCTACTACGGACTAGATTTCAATGATCTAGATCCGGACTCCCTCCTTCGCATCTCATCATTTATTATCGTATGTGAGGCCTTCCTCCGTATCTCTCCACACTTTGGCTTGTGGTTCAAGACCTTCGATGTAAGGCCGAGGATAATAGACAGGAGACACGCAGAGTGCAGAGGTGCTCTGATAAGCAAATCGGCCGACATCGTCTGGCCAAAGGGTTCCTTCACCGCAACTTCCGGCCTATGGCAACGGGGTGGTTTTATATCACGGAGCCCCGTGGTACCAAGTGGGTGGCTTCACCCACCTTTCGATCTGGTCCTCCACCACAGCTTGCATCGTGAATCAACAAGGGGCTGGATTGGGGATTGCTAGATGAAGTTCAAATATTGCAAAGCCGCATTCGAGACCTTATTAAGGACATCGACCTCGCCAAGGTAATCCAAGTTATGTTAGTCCGTCGAGTCTTGCCATGTCAGCGTCGACCTCTCTGTATGTGGGAATTCAATCCGGAGGCACCGCGAACTATTCAACGCTTCTTCGGCACAACACTCGAAGGGATGTATGAATTAGTCTTCGGGTCACGAAAAAGGTGTCTGGACACCACAGAGGACGCAGCTTGACAGCAACCATCCGGATTCCCCAGTAAGTACTCAATTTCGAACACGTTTTTAGTTTAAGTTTCTCATAACAAAACTGAGAAAACCATACTCTGCCAGGGCTGGGTAAATAAGGCGGAGAGGATCAGGTGTTCGGCCCCTCTTCCGAAAAACTCAGCGGACCCAGTGTTAACCAGGATGCTGGCTCCGGCACCCTATCAAGTGTCGTTGAGGGAAGAAAAGGAGAGGAGTGGAGAGGCTCAAAGCGGCCTTCATACCGGAGGTGCGTCACGCACCGTATCCGGGGAAATCGGAACTACCATGTCGGAGGGTAAACGAGGAAGAGAATCTAACATTCCCTCCCCCACTCGAAGAAAAGAGCCGCTCCCGAACACCTGAAGGCAGAGGCTTCCAAGCGATGGAAGAAATCCCTATCTGGGGCCCGAATTCTGTAGGCGATATTGCCGCACAGTGCCCACAACAGGGCCATCCTTTAGCCGAACCTTAAGTGAACAAAGGTGTTTAATAAGCATACCCGTTCTTTTCCCGTTTGTGAGGGTAATATTTTGAAATGTATGTTTTGCAGTTCGGCCTATAGCCTCCCTCAACAATCTTCGTCCTCAGGGGATCTTCTTCCGGAGATGATGGAGAATGAAATGCCGCCTCATACTTCCCCGCCCCATAGGGCGGACGACCCCAAGGTGTCGTCCCGGAGGATTTCTCCCGACTCGCGAAGGAGTGCCAGGCCAGAAGATGACTCTTCGGCCGCCCGAGGTCCGGGGTGTTCGGCTCCTAGAGAGAGCAATGACAAAAGTCCCGGACCATCCGATATACAACCATACATATGGACGGGTCTTCTGCGGCAAGCGCCTATCTCAGAGGAACATCTTACCTTAATGGGTACGGTGATTGAGAGAATTTCATCCGCAAAAAGCGGATTGAATGAAGATTTTACGAGCCTGCTAAGTGGCTTTGAGGTACTTAATGTAGCCTCTTGTTTTGTAGTGTAAACGCAGTGTGCATGTGTATAGATAGTAGCCCCTGAGACTCTGGTTGCCCACCGACTAGTGACGATCAGAGGATCAAAAGATAAATATGCTCAGGTAATAATTTTGCTGATTTGTACACAAGTGGCTGCAGCCCCGGCCACTGCCCGGGCTGCCCAATTTGCCGAACTGAAGTGGCAACTTGATGTGGCGGATGATGACATCATGCTCGTGAACAAGCGGCTTAATGAGGCGCAAGGTATGTATTTTGGGCGGTCAGTGAGTATAAATAGGAGCATGATGCTGGAATTTATAGTTTGCTTGACTGCAGATGCTGCTGCCGCCGTGGGGACCCTTCAGGCTGAGCTTGCCCGGGGCAAGGAGCAAGCCAGGATAAGCAACGCGGCTGCCGAGAAGGCTGTTGGTGAATTAAAAGCGGAACAGGCTGCTCGTCGCCTGAGTGAGGAGAAAATATCCAACATGGCGCTTGACCTAAGGGATGCCGCTAGCAAATATGCACTTCTCGAGAAAGAGACCAAAGAAAAAGTGGTTGACCTTGAGAAGGCCTTACAAGCGGCAAAGGAAACTCGATCAGAGGCTAGAGCGGCACGGGAGGAGATCCGGCAAGCCGGGGAGATCGCGGTTGGGAAGCCCTTTTTATTACGAACTAAGTTCGGCGATCCGAAGTATGCCCCGCTTGATCAAATGTGGAGTTCTCCGGATGCATTTTTGGACTTGCCGAAGAGTGCTTCTGATGCGACGCGGTTTTTCCAGGTCCAAGAAGGCCATGAAGCGAAACGGCTTTTCTGGTCGCAGTTTAGCATGCCAAGGCGTCCGCTGCTGTTGAATGAGCAGATGGCCGAATGGGCCGAGCTCCACACGATATCCGGACTTGCCATAAAGGCTGTCGTGGACCAGCTGTGGCTTGGGGGACCGACTGCGAATATTTATTTTGGTTTGGTGCAGCAACTTGTTTGTGCTATGTCGCATATCGACACGGTCAAGCGTTCAACGTGCATAGAAGGTGCACGGATGGCCCTTACCCGTGTGAAGACGTATTTGGCGAAGATGAAGGCCACCGATATTGTAACAGGGGGTCCGCCCGGGGGTAAGGACACGCCAGATCAATATTTTGAAGAAGTATTAGAGGGTGCCCGCTTGATAGAGGGTCAATGCTCGAAGAATATTATGTTGGAGTAACATGTATCCGAATTGTAAAAACCATGCTTATGATAATGAAGGTTGTGTTTATACTTTTGCCCTTAAAGTATTTTAGTGCCTCGTGTGCGGCCGTTTATGTATATATGTATATAACCTGAAAGTTTGCAGTCGTCGGCTTCAGCCCCCTCGGCGTATAATGCAGGGGTGTTCGGAAAAGCACTTGATCACACTTGACCCAACGTCTTGGTCCGTTAAGGAGGTGTTCGTGCGGTGAACTAGGCAATCATACTATAGAGCTTTAACACTTTCAATTAGCCATAGGAGTTTGACGGTGGGGCTACTATATAGCCCCTGGTATGTCCGCGTTTATCCGAATACGGTGCATTTACATACATGACCAGGAAACCAGTCCTTCGTTAATGCGGAGGAATCGTGAAGATTCTGCTGAGTCATCGAGTGGTTGACCAGTGCTTAGCTTTGAGTGGTTGTCGGGGGATAGTCTTCGATTATCAGTTTGGTTTGGCCTACTAGATTGATCATTCTTGCAATAGGACAAGTGCTTAGTTTTGGGTTCAATCTTGTGGTGTCCTTTCCCAGTGACAGCAGGGGCAGCAAGGTGATGTCTACTACACAACCTTCTTCTTGTAGACGTTGTTGGGCCTCCAAGTGCAGAGGTTTGTAGGACAGCAGCAGATTTTCCTCAAGGGGATGACCTAAGGTTTATCAATCCGTGGGAGGCGTAGGATGACGATGGTCTCTCTCAAGCAACCCTGGAACCAAATAGCAAAGAGTCTCTTGTGTCCCCAACACACCCAATACAATGGTAAATTGTATAGGTGCACTAGTTCAGCGAAGAGATGGTGATACAAGTGCAATATGGATGGTAGATATAGGTTTGTGTAATCTGACAATATAAAAACAGCAAGCTAACTAATGATAAAAGTGAGCGTAAATGGTATTGCAATGGTAGGAAACAAGGCCTAGGGTTCATACTTTCACTAGTGCAAGTTCTCTCAACAATAAGAACATGATTAGATCATATAACTATCCCTCAACATGCAACAAAGAGTCACTCCAAAGTCAGTAATAGCGGAGAACAAAAGAAGAGATTATGGTAGGGTACTAAACCACCTCAAAGTTATCATGTTTGCTCGATCTATTCAGGAGTCCGTAGTAAAATAACATGAAGCTATTCTTTCTGTTCGAGCTATCATAGAGTTCGTACTAGAATAACACCTTAAGACACAAATCAACCAAAACCCTAATGTCACCTAGATACTCCATTGTCACCTCTGTATCCGTGGGCATGATTATACGATATGCATCACACAATCTCAGATTCATCTATTCGACCAACACAAAGAACTTCAAAGAGTGCCCCAAAGTTTCTACTGGAGAGTTAAGAAGAAAACGCCCCTATGCATAGGTTCATTGATCCCGCAAGTTGATCACCAAAACATACATCAAGTAGATCACGTGAATATCCCATTGTCACCACAGATAAGCACGGCAAGACATACATCAAGTGTTCTCAAATCCTTAAAGACTCAATCTGATAAGATAACTTCAAAGGGGAAACTCGATTCATCACAAGATAGTAGAGGGGGAGAAACATCATAAGATCCAACTATAATAGCAAAGCTCGTGATACATCAAGATCGTATCACCTCAAGAAAATGAGAGAGAGAGAGAGAGAGAGAGAGAGAGAGATCAAACACATAGCTACTGGTACATACCCTCAGCCCCGAGGGTGAACTACTCCCTCCTCATCATGGAGAGCGCCGGGATGATGAAGATGGCCACCGGTGATGGATTCCCCCTCCGGCAGGGTGCCGGAACGGGCTCCCGAGAGGTTTTTGGTGGCTACAGAGGCTTGCGACGGCGGAACTCCCGATCTATTGTGTTCCCCGAAGGTTTTAGGGTACATGGACTTACATAGGCGAAAGAAGTCGGTCAGGAGAGCCACGAGGGGCCCATGAGGGTGGAGGGCGCGCCCACCCGTGGGCGCGCCCCCCTGCCTCGTGGCCTCCTTGAAGCTTCCCTGACTTCAGCCCCCCATCTCCTGGATCATGTTCATTCCAAAAATCACGCTCTCGAAGGTTTCATTCCGTTTGGTCTCCATTTGATATTCCTTTTCTTTGAAACACTGAAATAGGCAAGAAAACAGCAATATGGGCTGGACCTCCGGTTAATAGGTTAGTCCCATAAACATCCAAAACAGGTAATATTATAGCATGGAACAATCAAAAATTATAGATACGTTGGAGACGTATCACAAGGCACGTATTGTATTGTTGCCATCAAGGATAAAAAGATGAGGTTTATATCATATTGCATGAGTTTATCCCTCTACATCATGTCATCTTTCTTAATGTGTTACTTTGTTCTTTATGAACTTAATACTCTAGATGCATGCTGGATAGCGGTCGATGTGTGGAGTAATAGTAGTAGATGCAGGCAGGAGTCCGTCTACTTGTTATGGACGTGATGCCTATATACATGATCATGCCTAGATAATCTCATAATTATTCGCTTTTCTATCAATTGCTCGATAGTAATTTGTTCACCCACCGTAATACTTATGCTATCTTGAGAGAAGCCACTAGTGAAACCTATGGCCCCCGGGTCTATCTTTTATCATATAAGCTTTCAATCTACTTTTATTTGCATATTTACTTTTCCAATCTATATCATAAAATACCAAAAATATATTTATCTTATCATATTATCTCTATCAGATCTCACTTTCGCAAGTGGCCTTGATGGGATTGACAACCCCTTTATTGCACTGGTTGCGAGTTCTTGTTAGTTTGTGTAGGTGCGTGGGACTTCTGAGGAGCATCCTACTGGATTGATACCTTTGTTCTCAAAAACTGAGCGAAATACTTACGCTACTATTGCTGCATCACCCTTTCCTCTTCAAGGAAAACCAACGCAAGATCAAGACGTAGCAAGAAGGATTTCTGGCACCATTGCTGGGGAGGTCTTCGCTCAAGTCAAGACATACCAAGTACCCATCACAAACTCATCTACCTCGCACTTACATTATTTTCCATTTGCCTCTCATTTTCCTCTCCCCCACTTCACCCTTGCCGTTTATTCGACCTCTCTTTACTGTTTGCCTTCCCGTTGCCATGGCCGAATCAAAAAGAACTATCGGTCCTTTCCAGGGTTTTAGTACCTTGGATAGTCCCTCTATCCTCTCTAAGCTCACAAATAATGATGCTATGGAAAGACCTACCAGTGTCACCAATGAGAGTTTGAATAATTTTGATGAAAATGACTCCGCAATTTTTCGTTATTTACTTGATGAGTCTTTGAAAGATGCTTGGGATAGGTTATTAAGGATTCGGGCTATCTATGTGCCACAATATCAAATTGAGGTTTTACATAAAAAGTTTCTATGTTGGATTACCCGCTTCTTTCAAGCAAGTTCTAGATTCTATTTTTGAAGGAGGTTTTCTTGAATGGAATGCTATAGATACCTATGAAGAAATGAAAACTATATTTGGGCATCCCATGAATGGTAAGGTTGAATCTACCACTCTCTTATGCTTTTATCAAAACGAAATTATTAAAGAGATGAAGGCTAGCTTGGATGCAAATTTCCGTAACGTGCTTAATCTTAATTCCTCCATTAATGGCAATGTGCTTTCCCAAAATAGAAGGATGAATGCCATAGAAAGGAAATTCGCTCTTTTCTTTCCAAGAGCCAAAGATGGCACTACTTAGATCTATCCTCGCTTTTATGCCTAGCTAGGGCGTTAAACGATAGCGCTAGTTGGGAGGCAACCCAATTTTATATTTGTTTTTGTTTTTGTTCTTTTTAGTAATAAATTTTTCATCTACCTTCTGTTTAGATGTATTTTTTATGTTTCAATTAGTGTTTGTGCGAAGTAGAACCTATAGGATAACCTATGGTGATAGTTAATTTGATTCTGCTGAAAAACAGAATCTTTTCACGCACGAAAATAATTTTAGTAATTCACAGAAACGTGATTTTGCTTGATTCGTTTTTTGTAGATCAATAGACAAATTGCCCAGGACTTCCTATTTTGGTAGGATTTTTAGAGTTCCGGAAGTATTCGAGAGTTACAGATTTCTACAGACTGTTCTGTTTTTGACAGATTCTGCTTTTCGTGTGTTGTTTGCTTATTTTGATGCATCTATGGCTAGTATGTAGGGGTATGAACCATAGAGAAGTTAGAATACAGTAGGTTTAACACCAATATAAATAAAGAATGAGTTCATTACAGTACCTTATGTGGTGGTTTTTCTTTCTTGCACTAACGGAGCTTATGAGATTTCCTGTTGAGTTTTGTATTGTGAAGTTTTCAAGTTTTGGGTAAAGATTTGATGGACTATGGAATAAGGAGCGGCAAGATCCTAAGATTGGGGATGCACATGGCACCCCAAGATATTCAAGGATAACCAAAAGCCTAAGCTTGGGGATGCCCCGGAAGGCATCCCCTCTTTCATCTTCGTCTATCGGTAACTTTACTTGGAGCTATATTTTTATTCGTCACATGATATGTGTTTTGCTTGGAGCGTCTTGTATGATATAGTCTTTGCTTTTTACTTTACCACAATCATCCTTGATGTACACACCTTTTGGGAGAAGCTCACTTGATTAGAATTTATTAGAATACGCTATGTGCTTCACTTATATCTTTTGAGCGAGAAAGTTTTGCTCTAGTACTTCACTTAAATCTTTTAGAGCATGGCGGTGGATTGATTTTGAAGAAATTGTTGATATCTCATGCTTCACTTATATTATTTTGAGAGTCCTTTAGCACAGCATGGTATTTGCTATGGTTATAAAATTGGTCCTAGAATGATGGGCATCCAAGTTGGGTATAATAAAACTATCATGGAAAGTGAATTGGATGATATGATCAATTTGATACTTGATAATTTTTTTGAGATATAAAGGTGGTAATATTAGAGTCATGCTAGTTGGGTGATTATGAATTTAAAGAATACCTGTGTTGAAGTTTGTGATTCCCGTAGCGTGCACGTATGGTGAACCGCTTTGTGATGAAGTTGGAACACAATTTTATTTATTGATTGTCTTCCTTATGAGTGGCGGTCGGGGACGAGCGATGATCTTTTCCTACCAATCTATCCCCCAGGAGCATGTGCGTAGTACTTTGTTTTCAATGACTTGTAGATTTTTGCAATAAGTATATGAGTTCTTTATGACTAATGATGAGTCCATGGATTATGCGCACTCTCACCTTCCACCATTGCCAGCCTCTCTTGTGCCGCGCAAGTTTCGCTGGTACCATACACCGACCATATACCTTCCTCAAAACAGCTATCATACCTACCTATTATGGCATTTCCATAGCCATTCCGAGATATATTGCCATGCAACTTTCCACCGTTCCGTTTATATGACATGCTTCATCATTGTCATATTGCTCTTTGCATGATCATGTAGTTGACATCGTATTTGTGGCAAGGCCACCTTCATAATTTTCATACATGTCACTCTTGATTCATTGCATATCCCGGAACACCGCCAGAGGCATTCATATAGAGTCATATCTTGTTTGAAGTATTGAGTTGTAATCTTGAGTTGTAAGTAAATAAAAGTGTGATGATCTTCATTATTAGAGCATTGTCCCAGTGAGGAAAGGATGATGGAGACTATGATTCCCCCACAAGTCTGGATGAGACTTCGGACTTTACAAAAAAAAGAGGCCAAAGAGCCCACCAAATAAAAAAAAAAAAAAAGAAAAAAAGAGAAGAAAGGCCAAAAGAAAAAAAAGGAAAGGCCCAAAAAGAAAAAAAATGAAATGAGAGAAAAACAGAGAAGGGGAAATGTTACTATCCTTTTTACAACACTTGTGCTTGAAAGTAGCACCATAATCTTCATGATAGAGAGTATCCTATGTTGTCAATTGCATATACTAGTGGGAATTTTCATTATAGAACTTGGCTTGTATATTCCAATGATGGGCTTCCTCAAAATGCCCTAGGTCTTCGTGAGCAAGTGAGTTGGATGCACACCCACTTAGTTTCTTTTGTTGAGCTTTCATACATTATAGCTCTAGTGCATTCGTTGCATGGCAATCCCTACTCACTCACATTGATATCTATTAATGGGCATCTCCATAGCCCGTTGATACGCCTAGTTGATGTGAGACTATCTTCTCCTTTTTTTCTTCTCGACAACCACCATTCTATTCCACATATAGTGCTATGTCCATGGCTCACGCTCATGTATTGCGTGAAAGTTGAAATTTTTTGAGATTACTAAAGTATGAAACAATTGCTTGGCTTGTCATCGGGGTTGTTCATGATTAAATACTTTGTGTGATGAAGATAGAGCAACCGCCAGAATATATGATTTTGTAGGGATAACTTTCTTTAGCCATGTTATTTTGAGAAGTCATGATTGCTTTGATTAGTGTGCTTGAAGTATTATTATTTCTTATGTCAATAAACTTTTATTTTGAATCATTTGGATCTGAACATTCATGCCACAATAAAGAAAATTACATTGAAAATTATGCTAGGTAGCATTCAAAAATTTTGTTTTTATCATTTACCTACTCGAGGACGAGCAGGAATTAAGCTTGGGGATGCTTGATACGTGTCCAACGTATCTATAATTTTTGATTGTTCCATGCTATTATATTACCCGTTTTGGATGTTTATGTGCTTTACCCTACACTTTTATATCATTTTTGGGACTAATCTACTAACTTGAGGCCCAGCCCGAATTGCTGTTTTTTTGCCTATTTCAGTGTTTCGAAGAAAAGGAATATCAAACGGAGTCCAAACGGAATGAAACCTTTGGGAGCGATCTTTTTGGAACAAACGTGATCCAGAGGACTTGGAGTGGAAGTCAAGAAACAAGGGAGGCGGCCACGAGGGTGCCCGGCGCGCCCCCTACAGGTGGGCGCGCCTCTCACCCTCTTGGGCCCCTCAAGCGTCCACCGACCTACTTCTTCCTCCTAAATATACCCATGTACCCCGAAAACATCAGAAGCGACCACGAAAAACTATTTCCACCACCATAACCTTCTGTATCTGCGAGATCCCATCTTGGAGCCTTCGTCGGCGCTCCGTCGGAAGGGGAATCGATCACGGAGGGCCTCTACATCATCTCCAAGGCCTCTCGGATGAGTTCTGAGTAGTTTACCGTAGACCTTCGGGCCATATTATTAGCTACATGGCTTCTTCCCTCTCTTTGAATCTCAATACAAAGTTCTCCTCGATCTTCTTGGAGATCTATTCGATGTAACTCTTTTTGCAGCGTGTCCGTCGAGATCCGATGAATTGTGGGTTTATGATCAAGTTTATCTATGAGAAATATTTGAATCTCCTCTGAATTCTTTTATGTGTGATTAAGTTATCTTAGCAAGTCTCTTCGAATTATCAGTTTGGTTTGGCCTACTAGATTGATCTTTCTTGCAATGGGAGAAGTGCTTAGCTTTGGGTTCAATCTTGCGATGTCCTTTCTCAGTGACAGCAGGGGCAGCAAGGCACGTATTGTATTGTTGCCATCAAGGATAAAAAGATGGGGTTTATATAATATTGCATGAGTTTATCCCTCTACATCATGTCATCTTTCTTAATGCGTTACTCTGTTTTTTGTGAACTTAATACTCTAGATGCATGCTGGATAGCAGTCGATGTGTGGAGTAATAGTAGTAGATGCAAGCAGGAGTCGGTCTACTTGTCACGGACGTGATGCCTATATACATGATCATGCCTAGATAATCTCATAACTATTCACTTTTCTATCAATTGCTCGACAGTAATTTGTTCACCCATCGTAATACTTATGCTATCTTGAGAGAAGCCACTAGTGAAACCTATGGCCCCCGGGTCTATCTTTATCATATAAGCTTTCAATCTACTTTTATTTGTATCTTTACTTTTCCAATCTATATCATAAAATACTAAAAATATATTTATCTTATCATATTATCTCTATCAGATCTCACTTTTGCAAGTGGCCTTGAAGGGATTGACAACCCCTTTATTGCGTTTGGTTGCGAGTTCTTGTTTGTTTGTGTAGGTGTGTGGGACTTCTGAGGAGCCTCCTACAGGATTGATACCTTGGTTCTCAAAAATTGAGGGAAATACTTACGCTACTATTGCTGAATCACCCTATCCTCTTCAAGGAAAACCAACGCAAGCTCAAGACGTAACAGGGTGCCATGAATCTGGCAGGACGTTTCGAGAATTTTATCTAGGCTAGATGGACCATCTTTGCTGCCTTTAAGTGGCTTTTTCCGTTGACCGGGTCTGGATCGGCTGAATCCGGCGTTTGCCGCTGTATTGTCCGGGCTTTCTCCGTTGTTCCGATGCTTGTTTTTATTGCGTCATGGCTTTCCATTGCCATCCCTGACTTCAGATGTGCCAGGATCGCTGGTCCTCTCCCGCGCAAAAGCGGGTCATGAGTGTAGTTAAGGCTGCCATTGTCCTTGGCCTTTCCTGGACTAGGTGTCTGGCCGGCCATTCGTCCCGAACACTGTGTTTGAAATCTGCTAAGGCTTCATCGACCGGACAGTCGACGATTTGGTTCTTCTTAGTGAGAAATCGGTCCAAAGCTTACGGGCTGACTCTCCGGGTTGTTGGGTTATGTGACTTAGATCATCTGCATCTGGAGGTCGGACATAGGTCCCTTGGAAATTGGCCCTGAAAGCGTCCTCAAGTTCCTCACAGCTTCCAATGGAATTTTCGGGGAGGCTTTTCAGTCAGTGCCGAGCTGGTCCTTTTAGCTTGGGGGTAGGTATTTGATGGCGTGGAGATCGTCTGCGCGAGCCATGTGGATGTGAAGAATAAAGTCTTCTATCTAGACCGCAGGGTCTGCCATTCCGTCGTATGCCTCGATATTCATGGGTTTAAACCCTTCTAAAAATTCATGATCTAGTACCTCATCAGTGAAGCACAAGGGGTGTGCAGCCGCCCTATATTTTGTTGTGTTGCGGTGCGGGCCTGACGGTTGCGGTGTTCGGTGTTGGTTCCGAACTGGTGAGTTACCTGCATATTTGGTTTGATGGCCCTGATCCTGTGCGGGAACGTGTTCCCTAGATCCATAAATGGACCTAGTTCGCCAGCCCTTTTGTCCAGGTCTTCACGTAAATCGTGTTTCTGGTTCTGGGTTGCGACCTCCTTTCCTTTAGGGGGAGGGGGTGCGGTTTTATGTGCGGCATTATTAGCCGCTCTGTCTCGACTACGAGGTGGTGGGCCTGATTGATCGGCCGTATTGTTATTCGGTGGTATGGGCGCGATAGCATCATCGTCGAATTCGGGCAGCAGTTGCGTTTGGGGTAGCTATTTGTTTGGCGATTGCCGCCGTATCTTTCCTCAGTGTCGAGAACTTCGTTCCATTTATTATTGAGTGTATCATGTGCGGTTTTAAGCCGTTTCTTCTGCTTCTTCAGGCTCCTCGTGGTGGCGATAAGTCTCTGGTGGAGGTGCTCTTGTTCCAATTGTTTTTCCTGGACGATGAATGCATCGTCGTCCAGACTGTTCTCCTCTTCGGAGACAGGTTGATAATTGGAGTCTTCGGCATCGCTGTGATCGGACAGGGGCCCCATACTATGTTCGCCATCACCTTGCTCGTCCTGCTCCATTGCTGGGTCCGCGGTTTCTTTATTGTCTTCGGCGACGTCCGGCGTGTTATTCCCTCTTGTGCCGGTATCGCTATTTTTACCATGGCATGGTTTCGAGCGGCGCCTCTGACGTTGGTGCTTTGGCTGCTTTCCAGGAGTTTTATCCTCAACTGGGTCCTTTTTGTCATCGCCATTGTCTTCTTTGGGTGTATCCACCATGTATATGTCGTATGAAGAGGTGGCTGTCCAGCGCCCAGTGGGCGGTGGTTCCTGTTCTTCTCTGGCATCATCGTCCATACCATCGATGTCTTCGGAGTCAAAATCAAGCATGTCGGTCAAATGTTGACAGTGGCTATCAAGTGGGTGGTGGGTGAGTAACGAAATTCTTCGTCGTCCGCTTCCCACTCAAGCCGGACATAGGTCGGCCAAGAATTTCCTGACAAGGAGAGAGACTTTAATGAGTTTAACACATTGCCTAGGGGTAAGTATCGGAAGATGTCGGCAGAGTTGAACTCTAAGATCGGTGCCCGGTCAGATTTGATGGGTGCAGATACACACGGTTCAGAGCCTATGGCCTAAGATGAGTCCGAGGTTCCAATGACACAGGCCTCGTTGGAGGTTGGATCTGTGTTCAGCTCTAGCGCTGCTGAGTCCGCGGCTTCCGTGGCGAGGTTGAGCCTCCCGTCGTCGGATGGCGTGCTCTACTCTGGATCTAGGGCCAGTGCAGTTATAGGCGCAATCTCTTGCACATAGTCTGATGGTAGATTTAGGTCATGTTCATCGTGGCGGCAGGGTGCGGCTGTCATGGGCTCGAATGCGTCGAAGATCAAGTCTCCGCGGATATCGGCAGTGTAGTTCAAGCTTGCAAACCTGACCTGATGGCCAGGGGCGTAGCTGTCGATCTGCTCCAGATGGCCAAGTGAGTTGGCCCGCAGTGCGAAGCCGCCGAATACGAAGATCTGTCCGGGGAGAAAAACTTCACCCTGAACGGCGTTGTCGTGGATGATTGAAGGAGCCATCAAGCCTTATTACAACGACACAGTGGAACTCTCAATTAAAGCACCAATGTCGGTGTCAAAAACCGGCTGATCTCGGGTAGGGGGTCCCGAACTGTGCGTCTAAGGCTAATGGTAACAGGAGGCGGGGGACACAATGTTTACCCAGGTTTGGGCCCTCTCGATGGAGGTAATACCTTACTTCCTGCTTGATTGATCTTGATGATATGCGTATTACAAGAGTTGATCTACCACGAGATCGTAGAGGCTAAACCCTAGAAGCTAGTCTATGATGATGATTGTTCTTGTCCTATGGACTAAACCCTCCGGTTTATATAGACATCGGAGGGGGCTAGGGTTACACAGAGTCGGTTACAGAGAAAGGAATCTTTATATCTGAACCGCCAAGCTTGCCTTCCACGCAAAGGAGAGTCCCATCCGGACACAGGATGGAGTCTTCTATCTTGTATCTTCATAGTCCAACAGTCTGGCACATGCATATACTCCGGCTGTCCGAGGACCCCTTAATCCAGGACTCCCTCATTCGTGTTGAAAGCTTCGCCCCAGATCAGGTCATCTGATTTGGGAGTTTGGAATATACTGCCGATTCCTGGGGTGATCTCACCCTCTCAGGCTAGACGCTAGATCGGCTGAAGAACTCCTGAAATGTCATGGCACTAAACCGTACTTGATATCAAATCCGAACCTCGGATTACGTCTCACCTCATAACCAACCTCAGGTTCGAATCTTACCTCCTCAGCATCAAACCAGGCCCTCGCCCTGTCTGATGCATGCTCCAGAGTTGTGTCATATGTCTTAGCGAGCATCCTGCAAGTTAGTCCCGCCTACTGCCGAGAGAAGGGACCGGTAGATCTCTCGGTTCTAAACAAGATGCTAGATCGAATCCAGAATCTTGCGATTTCGGATGGTCAGTCTTCGGTCTATGAACACATCGGATGTAAAGTCGATGATTGGGAAATTTACCTCCCGCCCACCACCCATCTAGTCGCTACCGTCGAGGATTTACCACACATACGACACTACCCACTATGAAGGTAGTGCCGAACTTTTGTCTTAGATTTAACTATTAAAATATTAATACATGTTACAAAAAATAATATCATTGAAAACTATGTTCAAATACGAATCCAATGATATAATTTTTTATGAAATACACTAACATTTTGTTGCTTAAATTTATAGTCAAAATTTAGCACAAAATACGAGGGGCTAATAAACAAGGACGGAGGTAGTATGCTTAATCATAGTGGGGGTAACATAAGTAGTAACATACATGCCACATAAGCAAAAAAGATGATGTGTCATGTAGTTAAAGAGGAGAGAGACAAATAGAGTAACATAATATGTTACCATTACATAGCGCTTTCTAATGCAAAATGAGTCTACAAAGCAATAAATAAAGATATGCATGATACTACACCTATAACACTTCTCACTATGGAGATAGTAACATAGACTAGTAACATATGTACGAGCATCTCTAGCAGACCCCGTATAATGTCGGCCAGTAAAACGCGTTTGCAGTTCGCAGAAAAACGACTTCGGGGGCCAGCGCGGTAGGCCGCAGAGTCAGACCCTGCAAAACTGGCCCGTATAAAAGGATATTCGCAGAATATGCTCTTTTACGGGTCGGCTTTGCGGGGACTGCTCGGGCGCCGCTCCCGCTAGGCCGCAAATCCAAAATTTGCAATTCAATTTCACACAACAAATACATTTCTTTTCTTTTTCAACGGCATTGGATACATAGTACTTCACCAAATCTTTGCTACAATAGTAAAACCAAAGAAAACAAGAACCACACAATTATGCATTTTAGAAGATATCCAACTTCCATAACTGCTCCCACTAGTTGGACCAATATCTTCTTCATGCATTCGTTGTTGATCTGGTGATTCTTTTTTTTTAGAA
Source organism: Aegilops speltoides (assembly GCA_021437245.1). NCBI lineage: Eukaryota > Viridiplantae > Streptophyta > Magnoliopsida > Poales > Poaceae > Aegilops > Aegilops speltoides. The sequence continues at coordinate 9,634,704 of CM038141.1, read as the reverse complement.
GATATCAAACTTCCACAACTGCTCCTACTTTATTAATTATTCACACAAGACCTTACAAAGTCATACAACAGTAAGACTAAAGCCACCGTCTAGGCAACATCGATCGCTACTCCTATTGAGTTGATGAAGGAATGCTGACAGTCTGGGCCTAATACCAAACAGACCTCAAAGCCAAGCCAAAACATCTAAGACCTGAGGTCCCAACCAGGACGCCTGCCGGGTATGGGGCACCTACCAGTCCAACGCACTCCTCAACCAGGACGCCTGCCGGGTATGAGGCCGCCGCAGCCACCTGCCACTAATCCATCTTCAGAACTGTACTGTTGCTTCTACCATGCCAGGTCTCTCTGCCATCGACGCACCACGACGCCAGACAACGTCGTCCTCCTGCACGAGTCCATCCTCGCACATCGAACTCCGAATCTGCACTGCGCCACGCCATCGAGATCCGTCGCTATCAATGTGTAGGATGAAGCACCGCTCCACCAAAGAAGCCGTCCGCTGGTCCCACGAGACAGAGTGCACCTCCAAGAATGCCGTCCCCAAGGGGGTAACGACACATGATTGCCGCCAACATCCGATCAGCTGATCTAGGGTCTCCCCCGGAGGTATTGAGTCGAACTGGGAGCTTCACCTTGATGATGCCTTCATGAAGGATATGATGATAAGGGAATCGTCATCACCGGCTCCAGCCATCGATCGAAGACTAGGTTTTCACTCGGACCCGTCCCAAGTAATCCACCTGACAACCTGTGCATCGTCTCGACCGCCTTCAAAGCCCTAGATCTAGCCACCTAGATCCGGCGACTAACCGCAACAGTATTGCCACCGTAGGAGCCCTGGCGCACCGACCACTGCCTGAGTGTGCCACCATTGGAGCCTAGGAGGAGGGCTCCCACCCCGCCTCGCCAAGCCGCGAGAGCCACCGAGATGGATCCCGCGTGCTCGTCACCGTCTCTGATCCAAACCAATCCATAGATCAGATCGCCGTCACAGATCCGCCTTGGATAGGGACTGCAGCACGCCATGCTGCCGCGGGAAGCCCTAGCTTCGCCGGCCGCCACCATCCAGGGCCGCCGCCCCGGGATCCAGACAGAACATTGCCGCTGCCACCGTCCATGTTCCGCCGCCGCCGACCGACCAACTCCGACGAAGAAGAAGGCCACCACCACCAAGCCTAGGGCCGGCGCCCCAGACATCCTCGTGTTGCAGATCAAGTCCAGGAGCAGTGCACCGCTGACGGCGATTGAGATCAGTAGCACAACGAATCAGCCCGACTGAGTCAAGGCCAGATCCGCCATTGCTGGTGCCGTCCTCCACCGCCGCCGCCAAACCACATCCATGTCACCGCCGATCTGCGCCATGGCCGTCGTTCTGGCCGAAAAGGAGCACCGCCTCCCAACCTGATGGAGATCCGAGGAGAAAACCGCCGCCGCCACCACGCCACAAGGGCTTTGCCCTGTGACGCCCCGGGCGACGGTGGCGGAGGGGAGAGGAAGTGAGGCGCGGCTGTAGGAGAAGGGCGAGGGCTCCCCGGTGCGGGACGACGCCACCGCACGGGGGAGGTGCATGTTACCTATATCAACGTGTAGTCCATTTTGGTGATTCTTGATTTTGCATTCTTCATTCTTCTTATTTGGTACTAATGGAGTAGACGTTGCTTCCACTCTACTTTCTTCTCTAATTGCACATGCAGCCGCAACATTAGCTTCAATTCTACTAAGGAGTGCACGAACATCTATTAAATGTATTTCTATCAATAAATCATTGTATTCTCCTTCCCAAAATCAAAATGAGCATCCATATTCCTAAACACATGACGATGTTCAAAATGAGCTATCACAATTGAACCGAAGAATACGGTGACAAAGCCAAATGAAAACAACACATACCCCGTCGTTTTCGCATTTGAAGAACACCCATCCAGGGTGCTTCGGCGTGCCCGAAGTTAGCCGGAGCATTGTCCGCGTGCAGTCATCGCACTGTATGAGCGGCATCGGCGAGCCGCAGAGCCGCTGCGCGAGCGCCCAGCCTGCCGACCGGCCGGCCGAATCCCTGTCGACAAATTGTTAGCAGCGGCTACTGGTCGAACCCGTACCTGCATGGGGCGATGGGGCTTTGCCGGGGCTGCGCAGGGTGCTCCCCTACCATTCCATCGCTTGGGTAGCTACCGGTGGCTGAAAAAGGCAAATCCGGCCGCCCGCGTCGAACGACCGCCGATCTGCAACTTTCCGACCCGCCGGCGCAGGAGGAAGTGGTGGAGGGCAACCTCAGGCGTGTGGCGGCCTTGCGGCGTGATCCCGCCTGCTACTTTCGCCGGAATCATCAGCGGCGGCCCGGCTGCGGTGCGTGGGGGAGAGGGGCAGTGGTAGGTGGGGAAAAGCACGGGCTGAAATGTCCTCCCCACCAACCGCTCCCGCTATATATAGGGCACCGGCGGGCCGGGGGAGGGGGGAACCCGCGTTTTCGTGGGTTTTGACGGAAATTATGCCGCGCCCCGCAAAAACTTTTACGGGTCGGACACGTTTGCGGGGCCTGCTCAGACAGAATTTTTCGGGCCGACCCATATTTTGGAGATTATTTTACGGGTGGCGGTTTTTTACGGGGTCCGCTAGAGATGCTTTAAGTTACTCTCCACTATGACCGGCGCTGAGCTGAACACGGCTAGGCAGTTGACTATCCAAATTAATTAACGGAGGCCAGTGGGTCTCTCTAGTTTAATCGTTATGTTGGAAATATGCCCTAGAGGCAATAATAAAGTATTATTATATTTCCTTGTTCATGATAATTGTCTTTTATTCATGCTATAACTGTATTATCCGGAAATCGTAATACAGGTGTGAATACATAGACCACAATATGTCCCTAGTGAGCCTCTAGTTGACTAGCTCGTTGTGATCAACAGATAGTCATGGTTTCCTGTCTATGGACATTGGATGTCGTTGATAACGGGATCACATCATTAGGAGAATGATGTGATGGACAAGACCCAATCCTAAGCATAGCACAAAGATCGTGTAGTTCGTTTGCTAGAGCTTTTCCAATGTCAAGTATCTCTTCCTTAGACCATGAGATCGTGTAACTCCGGATACCGTAGGAGTGCTTTGGGTGTATCAAACATCACAACGTAACTGGGTGACTATAAAGGTGCACTACAGGTATCTCCGAAAGTGTCTGTTGGGTTGACACGGATCGAGACTGGGATTTGTCACTCTGTGTAAACGGAGAGGTATCTCTGGGCCCACTCGGTAGGACATCATCATAATGTGCACAATGTGACCAAGGGGTTGATCACGGGATGGTGTGTTACGGAACGAGTAAAGAGACTTGCCGGTAACGAGATTGAACAAGGTATCGGTATACCGACGATCGAATCTCGGGCAAGTATAATACCGCTAGACAAAGGGAATTGTATACGGGATGGACTGAGTCCTTGACATCGTGGTTCATCTGATGAGATCATCGTGGAACATGTGGGAGCCAACATGGGTATCCAGATCCCGTTGTTGGTTATTGACCGGAGAACGTCTCGGTCATGTCTACATGTCTCCCGAACCCGTAGGGTCTACACACTTAAGGTTCGATGACGCTAGGGTTATAAAGGAAGTTTGTATGTGGTTACCGAATGTTGTTGAGTCCGGATGAGATCCCGGACGTCACGAGGAGTTCCGGAATGGTCCGGAGGTAAAGATTTATATATGGGAAGTCCTATTTTGGCCACCGGAAAATGTTCGGGATTTTTCGGTATTGTACCGGGAAGGTTCTAGAAGGTTCCGGAGTGGGACCCACCTGCATGGGGGGGGGCACATGAACGTTGGTAGTGGGGGAAAGGCCCCACACCCCTGGTCAAGGCGCACCAAGATCCCCCCTTAGAAGGAATAAGATCATATCCCGAAGGGATAAGATCAAGATCCCTAAAAAGGGGGATAACAATCGGTGGGGAATGAAATGATGGGATTTCTTTCCTCCCACCTTGGCCAACGCCCCAATGGACTTGGAGGGCAAGAAACCAGCCCCTCCACCCCTATATATAGTGGGGAGGTGCATGGGAGCTACACACGAAGTTCTGGCGCAGCCCTCCCCCTCTCCCAAGTTCTCCTCCTCTCCCGCGGTGCTTGGCGAAGCCCTACAGGATTGCCACGCTCCTCCATCACCACCACGCCGTCGTGCTGCTGCTGGACGGAGTCTTACCCAACCTCTCCCTCTCACCTTGCTGGATCAAGGCATGGGAGATGTCACCGGGCTGTACGTGTGTTGAACGCGGAGGTGCCGTCCGTTCGGCACTAGGATCTCCGGTGATTTGGATCACGACGAGTACGACTCCTTCAACCCCGTTCTCTTGAACGCTTCTGCTTAGCGATCTACAAGGGTATGTAGATGCACTCTCCTTCCCCTCGTTGCTGGTTTCTCCATAGATAGATCTCGGTGACACGTAGGAAAATTTTGAATTTCTGCTACGTTCCCCAACACGTTGGTCAAGATCCAATCTCGTATTAGGCATATATATATATATATATATATATATATATATATATATATATATATATATATATAAACAAAGCAATTAATCAGTACTTTGTACTTGCGGGTCCTCTAGACCTAATAAGCTTGACAGGAAAGTAACATACATGCCACATAAGCAAAAAAGATGATGTGTCATGTAATTAAAGAGAGAAAGACAAATAGAGTAACATAATATGTTACCATCACATAGCGCTTTCTAATGCAAAATGAGACTACAAAGCAGTAAATGAAGATATGCATGTTACTACACTTATAACACTTCTCACTATGGTGGTAGTAATATAGACTAGTAACATATGTATGTTACTAGTCTAAGAGCATCTCTAGCAGGCCCCATATAATGTCGACCAGTAAAACGCGTTTGTAGCTTGCGGAAAAACGGCTACGGTGGCCGGTGCGGGCGGCCGCAGAGTCAGATCCCACAAACTGACCCGTATAAAAGGATATTCGCTGAATATGCTCTTTTACGGGTTGGCTTTGTGGGGCCAGCTCGGGCGTCGCTCTCGCTGGCCCGCAAATCCGAAATTTGCAATTCAATTTCACACAAGAAATACATTTCTTTGCTTTTTCAACGGCATTGGATACACAGTACTTCACCAAATCTTTGGAAGAATAGCAAGAACAAAGAAAACAAGAACCACACAATTATGCATTTTAGAAGATATCCAACTTCTATAACTGCTCCCACTAGTTGGACCAATATCTTCTCCATGCATTCGTTGTTGATCTGGTGATTCTTAATTTTTTTTAAAAAAATGGAGGAGGACCCCCGGCCTCTGCATCTGGACGATCCATGCGGCCACTTTATTAATTATTCACACAAGACCTTAGAAAGTCATACAACAGTAAGACTATCCTATTGAGTTGATGAAGGAATGCGGACAGTCTGGGCCTAATACCAAACAGACCTCGCAGCCAAGCCTAAACATCTAGCCTGCCAGGTATGGGGCACCCACCAGTCCGGCGCATTCCTCAACCAGGACGCCTGCCGGGTATGAGGCCGCCGCAGCCACCTGCCACTAATCCATCTTCAGAGTTGTACTGTTGCATCTGCTGTGCCAGGTCTCTCTGCCATCGACGCCACCACGACGCCAGACAACGTCGTCCTCCTGCACAAGTCCATCCTCGCACATCGAACTCCGAATCTGCACTGCGCCACGCCGTCGAGATCCGTCGCTATCAATATGTAGGATGAAGCACCGCTCCACCAAAGAAGCCGTCCGCTGGTCCCGCAAGACCGAGTGCACCTCCAAGAATGCCGTCCCCAAGGGGGTAACAACACATGATTGCCGCCAACATCCGATTAGCTGATCTAGGGTTTCCCCCGGAGGTATTGAGTCGAGCTGGGAGCTTCACCTCGATGATGCCTTCATGAAGGATATGATTATAAGGGCATCGTCATCACCGGCTCCAGCCATCGACCGAAGACTAGGTTTTCACTCGAATCCGTCCCAAGTAATCCACCCGACAACCTGTGCATCGTCTCGACCGCCTTCAAAGCCCCAGATCTAGCCACCTAGATCCGGCGACTAACCGCAACAGCATTGCCACCGTAGGAGCCCTGGCACACCGACCACTGCCTGAGTGTGCCACCATTGGAGCCTAGGAGAGGGCTCCCACCCCGCCTCGCCAAGCCGCGAGAGACACCGAGATGGATCCCGCGTGCTCGTCACCGTCTCTGATCCAAACCAATCCATAGATCAGATCGCCGTCACAGATCCGCCTTGGATAGGGACTACAGCACGCCATGCTGCCGCGGGAAGCCCTAGCTTCGCCGGCCGCCACCATCCAGGGCCGCCGCCCCGGGATCCAGACAGAACATTGCCGCTGCCACCGTCCATGTTCCGCCGCCGCCGACCGACCAACTCCGACGAAGAAGAAGGCCACCACCACCAAGCCTAGGGCCGGCGCCCCAGACATCCTCGTGTTGCAGATCAAGTCCAGGAGCAGTGCACCGCTGACGGCGACTGAGATCAGTAGCACAACGAATCAGCCCGACTGAGTCAAGGCCAGATCCGCCGTTGCTCGTGCCGTCCTCCACCGCCGCCGCCAAACCACATCCATGTCACCGCCGATCTGCGCCATGGCCGTCGTTCTGGCCGAAAAGGAGGGCCGCCTCCCAACCTGATGGAGATCCGAGGAGAAAACCGCCGCCGCCACCACGCCACAAGGGCTTTGCCCTGTGACGCCCCTCCACCCCTATATATAGTGGGGAGGTGCATGGGAGCTACACACGAAGTTCTGGCGCAGCCCTCCCCCTCTCCCAAGTCCTCCTCCTCTCCCGCGGTGCTTGGCGAAGCCCTGCAGGATTGCCACGCTCCTCCATCACCACCACGCTGTCTTGTTGCTGCTGGACGGAGTCTTGCCCAACCTCTCCCTCTCACCTTGCTGGATCAAGGCATGGGAGACGTCACCGGGCTGTACGTGTGTTGAACGCGGAGGTGCCGTCCGTTCGGCACTAGGATCTCCGGTGATTTGGATCACGACGAGTACGACTCCTTCAACCCCGTTCTCTTGAACGCTTCCACTTAGAGATCTACAAGGGTATGTAGATGCACTCTCCTTCCCCTCGTTGTTGGTTTCTCCATAGATAGATCTCGGTGACACGTAGGAAAATTTTGAATTTCTGCTACGTTCCCCAACAGTGGCATCATGAGCTAGGTCTTTGCGTAGATTCTTTGCACGAGTAGAACACAAAGTAGTTGTGGGCATTGATTTTGTTCAATATGCTTACCGTTACTAGTCCAATCTTGTTTCGACGGTATTGTGGGATGAAGCGGCCGGACCGACCTTACACGCTTTCCACGTGAGACAAGTTCCACCGATTGACATGCACTTGGTGCATAAGGTGGCTAGCGGTGCCGTCTCTCCCACTTTAGTCGGAACGGATTCGATGAAAAGGGTCCTTATGAAGGGTAAATAGCAATTGACATATCACGTTGTGGTTTTTGCGTAAGAAACGTTCTTGCTAGAAACCCATAGCAGCCACGTAAAACATGCAAACAACAATTAGAGGACGTCTAACTTGTTTTTGCAGGGTATGTTGTGTGATGTGATATGGCCAAGAAGAATGTGATGAATGATATGTGATGTATGAGATTGATCATGTTCTTGTAATAGGAATCACGACTTGCATGTCGATGAGTATGACAACCGGCAGGAGCCATAGGAGTTGTCTTTATTTATTGTATGACCTGCGTGTCATTGAACAACGCCATGTAATTACTTTACTTTATTGCTAACCGGTAGCCATAGTAGTAGAAGTAATAAGTTGGCGAGACAACTTCATGAAGACACGATGATGGAGATCATGATGATGGAGATCATGGTGTCATGCGGTGACGATGATGATCATGGAGCCCTCAAGATGGAGATCAAAGGAGCAAAATGATATTGGCCATATCATGTCAGATTTGATTGCATGTGATGTTTATCATGTTTATGCATCTTGTTTACCTAGAACGACGGTAGTAAATAAGATGATCCCTTACAAAAATTTCAAGAAGTGTTCTCCCTAACGTGCACCGTTGCTAAAGTTCGTCGCTTCTAAGCACCACGTGATGATCGGGTGTGATGGATTCTTACGTTCACATACAACGGGTGTAAGACAGATTTACACACGTGAAACACTCAGGGTTAACTTGACGAGCCTAGCATGTACAGACATGGCCTCGGAACACGGAGACCGAAAGGTCGAGCATGAGTCGTATAGTAGATACGATCAACATGAAGATGTTCACCGATGATGACTAGTCCGTCTCACGTGATGATCGGACACGGCCTAGTTGACTCGGATCATGTAATCACTTAGATGACCAGAGGGATGTCAATCTGAGTGGGAGTTCATAAGATGAACTTAATTATCCTGAACATAGTCAAAAGATCTTTGCAAATTATGTCGTTAGCTCGCGCTTTAGTTCCACTGTTTAGATATGTTCCTAGAGAAAATATAGTTGAAAGTTGATAGTAGCGATTATGCGGACAGTAGAACGATTATGTCCTTAATGCACCGCTCAGTGTGCTGAACCCCAAACGTCGTTTGTGGATGTTGCGAACATCGGACATACACGTTTTGATAACTACGTGATAGTTCAGTTAAAAGGTTTAGAGTTGAGGCAACAAAGACGTTTTCGAAACGTCGCGGAACATATGAGATGTTTTCGAGGGCTGAAATTGGGATTTCAGGCTCGTGCCCACGTCAAGAGGTATGAGACCTCCGACGATTTTCTTAGCCTGCAAACTAAGGGAGAAAAGCTCAATCGTTGAGCTTGTGCTCAGATTGTCTGAGTGCAACAATCACTTGAATCGAGTGGGAGTTGATCTTCTAGATGAGATAGTGATGTTTCTCCAAAGTCATTGCCACCAAGCTGCTAGAGCTTCGTGATGAACTATAACATATCAGGGATAGATATGATGATCCTTGAGGTATTCACGATGTTTGACACCGCGAAAGTAGAAATCAAGAAGAAGCATCAATTGTTGATGGTTGGTGAAACCACTAGTTTCAAGAAGGGCAAGGGCAAGAAGGGACACTTCATGAAACGGCAAATCAGCTGCTGCTCCAGTGAAGAAACACAAGGTTGAACCCAAACCCGAGACTAAGTGCTTCTGTGATAAGGGGAATAGTCACTAGAGCGGAATTACCCTAGATACTTGGTAGATGAGAAGGCTGGCAAGGTCGATAGAAGTTTATTGGATATACATTATGTTAATGTGTACTTTACTAGTACTCCTAGTAGCACCAGGGTATTAGATACCGGTTCGGTTGCTAAGTGTTAGTAACTCGAAATAAAAGCTACGGAATAAACGGATACTAGCTAAAGGTGAGCTGACGATATGTGTTGGAAGTGTTTCCAAGGTTGATATGATCAAGCATCGCACGCTCCCTCTACCATCGAGATTTGGTGTTTGCGTTGAGCATAGACATGATTGGATTATGTCTATCGCAATACGGTTATTCATTTAAGGAGAATAATGGTTACTCTATTTATTTGAATAATACCTTCAATGGTCTTGCACCTAAAGGAATGGTTTATTGAATCTTGATCGTAGTGATACACATTTTCATGCCAAAAAGATATAAGATAGTAATGATAGTACCACTTACTTGTGGCACTGCCATGTAAGACATATTGGTGTAAAACGCATGAAGAAGCTCCATGTTGATGGATCTTTGGACTCACTCATTTTTGAAGAGTTTGAGACATGTGAACCATGTCTATTGGTGTATACGCATGAAGAAACTCCATGCAGATGGATCGTTTGGACTCACTTGATTTTGAATCACTTGAGATATGCAAATCATACCACATGGGCAAGATGACTAAAAGCCTCATTTTTCAAGAAATGGAACAAGATAGCAACTTGTTGGAAGTAACACATTTTGATGTGTGCAGTCCAATGAGTCTTTGAGGCATGCTGATGAATATCGTTATGTTCTTACTTCACAGATGATTCGAGTAGATGTAGAGTATATTTACTTGATGAAACACAAGTCTGAATTATTGAATGGTTCAAGTAATTTCAGAGTGAAGTTGAAGATCATCGTGACAAGAGGATGAAATGTCTATGATATGATCATAGAGATGAGTATCTGAGTTACGAGCTTTGGCACGCAATTAAGACATTGTGGAAATTGTTTCACAATTAATACCGCCTGGAACACCATAGTTTGATGGTGTGTCCGAACATCATAGTTGCACCCTATTGGATGTGGTGCGTACCATGATGTCTCTTATCGAATTACCACTATCGTTTATGGGTTAGGCATTAGAGACAACCACATTCACTTTAAATAGGGCACCACGTAATTCCGTCGAGATGACACCGTATGAACTATGGTTTAGAGAAACCTAGGCTGTCATTTCTTAAAGGTTTGGGGCTGCGACGCTTATGTGAAAAAGTTTCAGGTTGATAAGCTCGAACCCAAAGCGGATAAAATGCATCTTCATAGGACACCCAAAACAGTTGGGTATACCTCCTAATTCAGATCCGAAAGCAATAGGGATTGTTTCTTGAATCGGATCCTTTCTCGAGGAAAGGTTTGTCTCGAAAAGTTGAGTGGGAGGATGGTGGAGACTTGATATGGTTATTGAACCATCACTACAACTAGTGTGTAGCAGGGCGCAGGAAGTTGTTCCTGTGGCACCTACACCAATTGAAGTAGAAGCTTATGATAGTGATCATGAAACTTCGGATCAAGTCACTACCGTACCTCGTAGGGTGACAAGGATGCGATTGCTTGAGTGGTGCAAGAATCCTGTCGTGAAGGTCATGTTGCTAGACAACAATGAACCTACGAGCTATGGAGAAGCGATGGTGGGCCCAAATTCCGACAAATGGTTAGAAGCCATGAAATCCGAGATAGGATCCATGTATCATAACAAAGCATGAACTTTGGTGGACTTACCCGATGATCGGCAAGCCATTGAGATAAATGGATCTTTAAGAAGAAGACGGACGTGGACGGTAATGTCACCATCTATGAAGCTCGACTTGTGGCGAAGAGTTTTTCACAAGTTCAAGGAGTTGACTACGATGAGATTTTCTCATCTGTAGCGATGCTTAAGTCCGTCGGAATCATGTTAGCATTAGCTGCATTTATGAAATCTGGCAGATGGATGTCAAAACGAGTTTCCTTACCAGTTTTCGTAAGGAAAGGTTGTATGTGATACAATCAGAAAAGTTTTGTCGATCCTAAGGATGCTAAAAGGTATGCTAGCTCCAGCGATCCTTCCATGGACTGGAGTAAGCATCTCGGAGTTGGAATATGCGCTTTGATAAGATAATCAAAGATTTTTTGTTTATACAAAGTTTATGAGAAACTTGTATTTCCAAAGAAGTGAGTGGGAGCACTATAGAATTTCTGATGAGTATATGTTGTTGACATACTGTTGATCAGAAATGATGTAGAATTTCTGGAAAGTATATAGGGTTATTTGAAAAGTGTTTTTCAATAGATTAAGCTACTTGAACATTGAGCATCAAGATCTATGAGTAGATCAAAAACGCTAAATGGTACTTTCAAATGAGCACATACCTTGACATGATCTTGAAGGTGTTCAAGATGGATCAGTCAAAGAAGGAGTTCTTGCCTGAGTTGTAAGGTATGAAGTTAAGAGTTAAAGCTCGACCACGGCAGAAGAGAGAGAAAGGACGAAGGTCGTCCCCTATGCTTCAGACGTAGGCTCTATAGTATGCTATGCTGTGTACCGCACCGGAAGTGTGCCTAGCCATGAGTCAGTCAAGGGGTACAAGAATGATCCAGGAATGGATCATTGGACAGCGGTCAAATTTGTCCTTGGAGTAAATAAGGACATGTTTCTCGATTATGGAGGTGATAAAGAGTTCGGTGTAAAGGGTTACGTCGATGCAAGCTTTAACACCTATCTGAGTGACTCTGAGTAGCAAACCGGATACGTATAGTGGAGCGACCATTTGGAGTACCTCCAAGTGGAGTGTGGAAGCAGCATTTACCATATGACCTAGAGATTTGCGAAGTACATACGGATCTGAATGTTGCAGACCCGATGACTAAAACCTCTCTTACAAGCAAAACATGATCAAACCCCAGAACTCATTGAGTCTTAATCACATGATGATGTGAACTAGTTTAATGACACTAGTAAACTCTTTGGATGTTGGTCACATGGTGATGTGACCTGTGAATGTTAATCACATGGCGATGTGAACTAGATTATTGACTCTAGTGCAAGTGGGAGACTGTTGGAAATATGCCCTAGAGGCAATAATAAAAGTATTATTATATTTCCTTGTTCATGATAATTGTCTTTTATTCATGCTATAACCGTATTATCCGTAAATCGTAATACTGGTGTGAATATATAGACCACAATATGTCCCTAGTGAGCCTCTAGTTGACTAGCTCGTTGTGATCAACAGATAGTCATGGTTTCGTCTATGGACATTGGATGTCGTTGATAACGGGATCACATCATTAGGAGAATGATGTGATGGACAAGACCCAATCCTAAGCATAGCACAAAGATCGTGTAGTTCGCTTGCTAGAGCTTTTCCAATGTCAAGTATCTCTTCCTTAGACCATGAGATCGTGTAACTTCCGGATACCGTAGGAGTGCTTTGGGTGTATCAAACATCACAACGAATCGGGTGACTATAAAGGTGCACTACAGGTATCTCCGAAAGTGTCATTGGGTTGACACGGATCGAGATCGGGATTTGTCACTCCGTGTAAATGGAGAGGTATCTCTAGGCCCACTCGGTAGGACATCATCATAATGTGCACAATGTGACCAAGGGGTTGATCACGGGATGGTGTGTTACGGAACGAGTAAAGAGACTTGCCGGTAACGAGATTAAACAAGGTATCGGTATACCGACGATCGAATCTCGGGCAAGTATAATACCGCTAGACAAAGGGAATTGTATACGGGATGGACTGAGTCCTTGACATCATGGTTCATCTGATGAGATCATCGTAGAACATGTGGGAGCCAACATGGGTATCCAGATCCCGCTGTTGGTTATTGACCGGATAACGTCTCGGTCATGTCTACATGTCTCCCGAACCCGTAGGGTCTACACACTTAAGGTTCGATGACGCTAGGGCTATAAAGGAAGTTTGTATGTGGTTACCGAATGTTATTCGGAGTCCCGGATGAGATCCCGGACGTCACGAGGAGTTCCGGAATGGTCCGGAGGTAAAGATTTATATATGGGAAGTCCTATTTTGGCCACCGGAAAATGTTCGGGATTTTTCGGTATTGTACCGGGAAGGTTCTAGAAGGTTCCGGAGTGGGACCCACCTGCATGGGGGGCCCACATGAACGTTGGTAGTGGGGGAAAGGCCCCACACCCCTGGTCAAGGCGCACCAAGATCCCCCAAGATCCCTAAAAAGGGGGATAACAATCGGTGGGGAATGAAATGATGGGATTTCTTTCCTCCCACCTTGGCCAACGCCCAAATGGACTTGGAGGGCAAGAAACCAGCCCCTCCACCCCTATATATAGTGGGGAGGTGCATGGGAGCTACACACGAAGTTCTGGCGCAGCCCTCCCCCTCTCCCAAGTCCTCCTCCTCTCCCGCGGTGCTTGGCGAAGCCCTGCAGGATTGCCACGCCTCCATCACCACCACGCCGTCAGGCTGCTGGACGGAGTCTTACCCAACCTCTCCCTCTCACCTTGCTGGATCAAGGCATGGGAGACGCCACCGGCTGTACGTGTGTTGAACGCGGAGGTGCCGTCTGCTCGCACTAGGATCTCCGGTGATTTGGATCACGACGAGCACGACTCCTTCAACCCCGTTCTCTTGAACGCTTCTGCTTAGCGATCTACAAAGGTATGTAGATGCACTCTCCTTCCCCTCGTTGCTGGTTTCTCCATAGATAGATCTCGGTGACACGTAGGAAAATTTTGAATTTCTGCTACGTTCCCCAACACGTTGGTCAAGATCCAATCTCGTATAGTATATATATATATATATATATATATATATATATATATATATATATATATAAACAAAGCAATTAATCAGTACTTTGTACTTGCGGGTCCTCTAGACCTAATAAGCTTGACAGGAAAGTAACATACATGCCACATAAGCAAAAAAGATGATGTGTCATGTAATTAAAGAGAGAAAGACAAATAGAGTAACATAATATGTTACCATCACATAGCGCTTTCTAATGCAAAATGAGACTACAAAGTAGTAAATGAAGATATGCATGTTACTACACTTATAACACTTCTTACTATGGTGGTAGTAACATAGACTAGTAACATATGTATGTTACTAGTCTAAGAGCATCTCTAGCAGGCCCCATATAATGTCGACCAGTAAAACGCGTTTGTAGCTTATGGAAAACGGCTACGGTGGCAAAAGGGCGGCGGCAGAGTCGATCTCACAAACTGACCAGATAAAAGGATATTCGCTGAATATGCTCTTTACGGGTCGGCTTTAGGGGCCAGCTTCAGCGCCGCTCTCGCTGGCCCATAAACCAAATTTGCAATTCAATTTCACACAAGAAATACATTTCTTTGCTTTTTCAACGGCATTGGATACACAGTACTTCACCAAATCTTTGGAAGAATAGCAAGAACAAAGAAAACAAGAACCACACAATTATGCATTTTAGAAGATATCCAACTTCCATAACTGCTCCCACTAGTTGGACCAATATCTTCTCCATGCATTCGTTGTTGATCTGGTGATTCTTAATTTTTTTAAAAAAAAATGGAGGAGGACCCCCGGCCTCTGCATCTGGACGATGCATGCGGCCAATTTATTAATTATTCACACAAGACCTTACAAAGTCATACAACAGTAAGACTATCCTATTGAGTTGATGAAGGAATGCGGACAGTCTGGGCCTAATACCAAACAGACCTCGCAGCCAAGCCTAAACATCTAGCCTGCCGGGTATGGGGCACCTACTAGTCCGGCGCATTCCTCAACCAGGACGCCTGCCGGGTATGAGGCCGCCGCAACCACCTGCCACTAATCCATCTTCAGAGTTGTACTGTTGCATCTGCTGTGCCAGGTCTCTCTGCCATCGACGCCACCACGACGCCAGACAACGTCGTCCTCCTGCATGAGTCCATCCTCGCACATCGAACTCCGAATCTGCACTGCGCCACGCCGTCGAGATCCGTCGCTATCAATGTGTAGGATGAAGCACCGCTCCACCAAAGAAGCTGTCCGCTGGTCCCGCAAGACCGAATGCACCTCCAAGAATGCCGTCCCCAAGGGGGTAACAACACATGATTGCCGCCAACATCCGATTAGCTGATCTAGGGTTTCCCCCGGAGGTATTGAGTCGAGCTGGGAGCTTCACCTCGATGATGCCTTCATGAAGGATATGATTATAAGGGCATCGTCATCACCGGCTCCAGCCATCGACCGAAGACTAGGTTTTCACTCGAATCCGTCCCAAGTAATCCACCCGACAACCTGTGCATCGTCTCGACCGCCTTCAAAGCCCCAGATCTAGCCACCTAGATCCGGCGACTAACCGCAACAGCATTGCCACCGTAGGAGCCCTGGCACACCGACCACTGCCTGAGTCTGCCACCATTGGAGCCTAGGAGGAGGGCTCCCACCCCGCCTCGCCAAGCCGCGAGAGCCACCGAGATGGATCCCGCGTGCCCGTCACCGTCTCTGATCCAAACCAATCCATAGATCAGATCGCCGTCACAGATCCACCTTGGATAGGGACTGCAGCACGCCATGCTGCCGCGGGAAGCCCTAGCTTCGCCAGCCGCCACCATCCAGGGCCGCCGCCCCGGGATCCAGACAGAACATTGCCGCTGCCACCGTCCATGTTCCGCCGCCGCCGACCGACCAACTCCGACGAAGAAGAAGGCCACCACCACCAAGCCTAGGGCCGGCGCCCCAGACATCCTCGTGTTGCAGATCAAGTCCAGGAGCAGTGCACCGCTGACGGCGATTGAGATCAGTAGCACAATGAATCAGCCCGACTGAGTCAAGGCCAGATCTGCCGTTGCTCGTGCCGTCCTCCACCGCCGCCGCCAAACCACATCCATGTCACCGCCGATCTGCGCCATGGCCGTCGTTCTGGCCGAAAAGGAGCGCCGCCTCCCAACCTGATGGAGATCCGAGGAGAAAACCGCCACTGCCACCACGCCACAAGGGCTTTGCCCTGTGACGCCCCGGGCGACAGTGGCGGAGGGGAGAGGAAGTGAGGCGCGGCTGTAGGAGAAGGGCGAGGGCTCCCCGGTGCGGGACGGCGCCACCGCACGGGGGAGGTGCATGTTACCTATATCAACGTGTAGTCCATTTTGGTGATTCTTGATTTTGCATTCTTCATTCTTCTTATTTGGTACTAATGGAGTAGACGTTGCTTCCACTCTACTTTCTTCTCTAATTGCACATGCAGCCGCAACATTAGCTTCAATTCTACTAAGGAGTGCACGAACATCTATTTAATGTCTTTCTATCAATAAATCAATGTATTCTCCTTCCCAAAACCAAAATGAGCATCCATATTCCTACACACATGACAATGTTCAAATGAGCTATCGCAATTGAACCGAAGAATACGGTGACAAAGCCAAATGAAAACAACACATACCCCATCGTTTTCACATTTGAGGAACACCCATCCAGGTGCTTCGCGCATTCGGGTTAGCCGAGCACCGTCGCTGCAGTCGATCATCGTGACAGTATGAGCGGCATCGGCGAGCCGCAGAGCCGCTGCGCGAGCGCCCAGCCCGGCGGCCGGCCGACCTAATCCCTGTCGGCAAACCGTCGGCAGCGGCTATAGGACGAACCCGTACCTGCATGCGGCGATGGGGCTTTGCCGGGGCTACGCGGGGTGCTCCCCGACCATTCCATCGCTTGGGCAGCCACCGGTGGCTGGAAAAGGCAAATCCGGACCCCCGCGCCGAACGACCGCCGATCTGCAACTTTCCGACCCGCCGACGCACGAGGGAGAGGCGGAGGGCAACCTCGGGCGTGTGGCGGCCTTGCGGCTCGATCCCGCCGGCTACTTTCGCCGGAATCGTCAGCGGCGGCCCGGGGACGAGGCGAGGGGGAGAAGATCGGTGGTAGGTGGGGAAAAGCACGGGCTGAAATGTCCTCCCCACCAACCACTCCCACTATATATAGGGCACCGACGGACCGGGGGGACCCGCGTTTTCGCGGGTTTGGATGGAAATTATGCTGCGCCCCGCAAAAACTTTTACGGGTCGGACGCGTTTGCGGACAGAATTTTCCGCGCCGACCCGTATTTTGAAGATTATTTTGCGGGTCGCGGCTTTTTACGGGGTCCGCTAGAGATGCTCCAAGTTACTCTCCACTGTGACCGGCCTAAGTTGGCGCTGAGCTGAACACGGCTAGGCAGCTGACTATCCAAATTAATTAACGGAGGCCAGTGGGTCTCTCTAGTTTAATCGTTGGTCAAGATCCAATCTCGTATTAGGCATATATATATATAAACAAAGCAATTGGTCAGTACTTTGTACTTGCGGGTCCTCTAGACCTAATAAGCTTAACGCACTTAGGACAAGAGAGCAACCTCGGATGCTTTACAGATATCTACATAGGCAGGTAGCAATCTGACTACTCTTTTCTCAAGAATGGCTCGCCAGAGATACGACTCCCAGTGGAAAGAAGTAGAGCTTATCAATGGCTATGCCTTGCTTTCCAACTACGCGTTATCCGCAATCAGAGGGATAGGCTTCCTGGTGGTTACATGGGCCACGGTGGTTCTTCTCGGTGGTTTCGTCTCCATGGTCGACAACATGGATTTTGGGCGTCTCACGCTGATTACCCTCGTAGAAATACTCTGGTCAGTATCCGTTTCCACGCAGTTCCTTCAGTTACCTGCTTATAATTCCATCAGAGTTAAGTTAGTGGTTGGTCCATCTTTTTTCACGATCAAAAACATGCATATGCGCCACCGTGAAGTCATCATTGGAGCTGAGCACACAGCTTCTCCTCCTTGTGGTCGCCATAGGAGGCATGTCACAGGCTAGCCAGCACGCATGGCGGCTGCGCCCTAATGCCCTATAGGGTATTCCCTCCGTTCGGAATTACTCGTCCAAAAAATGAATGTATCTAGATGTATTTTAGTTATAGATACATTTATTTTTATTTATTTTTGTGACAAGTAATTCCGAACGGAGGGAGTAGGAAACAGCAAACTGGGGCCCCGATTCGGGGAAAACCCTACCAGTCCACGGAGGTGTGAATGTGATCCGAGGAGGAAGGAGATGCCATCCTGACCTTTTGTCCTGCCTCGGAAAATAATCCATCAGCTAGACAACACTTGTTTTTGTGTTCATCACATTGCTAGCAGTATATACGGTTAAAGTAACTCGGCCTCTTGAGAAGCCCTTGGGGGACTTGGACGAAAGAGAGGGTATACATCGGCAACATATATAGTTCCGAATTTATTAGGACAAGTTTGCCTCCAGCAGAGTAAATAGCCAAAAACTATCACATTACAGGATATGTGTCCCGAGAACTACCACTTTCAATGGATGGTCAAAAACCTAACAAATTTGCTTTTTTATTGGCTACGACCTACAATTTTTAGTTAGCGACCACTTCATGCGAGATAACCACGATCATGACATGGATGGCCCATCCTTCAGGGCTGATGTGGCACAAAGTCAACTCCTTTATGCTCGGACATGTGGGGCCCATATGTCAACATCAACCATTTTCTCCCTCAAAACAGTTTCTTTCTAGGACATTTCATTGAGCAGCTAGTATGTATGTGTGCTAGAGCACAGGCTGCTCATCCCTGGTTCCCTGCCACCGTGTTCTGCTCGTCAGCGCAACGAGCTGCCCTGCTCACCACTACAAGCGGCCACTGATGCGGGAGAGGTCAGGGTCGTGGCCTAGGTAGTCAAGTGGGACACTTCCCACCGCACTGTACACATGTGTCGAGAAGACGTGTGCCGAGGCCAGCAAGCTTCGCACACCTAGCCACTGGCCATCTCCTCCATGTCCAACCTCCCGCTCCGCACATGGTGGGAGGTGGAGCTAGTCCAGCACGTGCCAGGGGTCGTGGGAGCCGCGGACGGCGAGAAGAAGTAGCTGGCGAGTGCGGCGAAGTTCTGGCGTGGAGGGAGTGTAGTACGGTGGTTGTGGCGAGGCTGGGCAAATGGCTCATCCTGCTTCTCCATCCCCACTCAGGAACAGCACGGGATTGGGCCGGATGGAGCTAATCGTGAGGTCATTGTAGAGGATCGAGACAGAGGAACTTGCGGTGGATATTGAACATGGAGGAGATGGTCGAAGCAGAAACCTTGGTGATGTTCGGCGAGAGGAAGCCGACGAGGGAAGGCGTGAGAAGGCCCTGTCGTGCTAAGCACTGGTCAAGTTCGGTGGCTCGTGGAAGTAAGGAGCAGAGGAGGTCAGGCGTAGCAGGAGAAGGAGATGAGAGGAGGAAGGGAGGGGTGGAGCCGGTGGGGCGGTGGCTCGCCGATCGGTGGCTGCTTGGGGCATGCTGGCGCTTCCGGACACAGGAGACTGAGGCGAGTGGGCGCGGGAGGAGGTGGACTTGGTAAGTTTGGTTTCTTTCATTTAGACCGGCATGTGGGTCCCACATGCCATGATTCCCAACATGCCTGTCAATCTAATCGAGTTGACTATTCTGCCGCATCAGATGTCGGCCCAATATTTTTTTTACAACAAATAGATTTTATTTCTCATAGGATGGCGAGTGCGGCGAAGTTCTGGCGTGCAGCGAGTGTAGTACGGTGGATGTGGCGAGGCTGGGCACAATTGGCTCGTCCCGCCTCTCCATCCCCACTCTACAGCAACACGCGATTGGGCTGGCTAGAGCTAGTCGTGAGGTCATTGTAGAGGACAGAGGCAGGGGAACTAGCGGTGGATACTGAACATGGAGGAGATGGCCGAAGCAGAAACCCTGGTGATGGTCGGCGAGGGGAAGCCGGTGAGGGAAGGCGTGTACGCCATGCCGTGCAGAGCACTTGTCCAGGTGGTGAGCGTGGAAGCGAGGAGAAGGGAAGGTCAGGCATAGTGGGAGAAGGAGAGGAGAGGAGGAAGCGAGCGGTGGGGTGGGGGCTAGCCGATCGATGGCTGGGGGGGGTGGTGCGGCCGGCCGTAGGAGACTGAGGCGAGCGGGCGTGTGGGGGGTGGACCTACGACAATAAAGTTTGGTTTCTTTTATTTACTAGCAAAAGAGCCCGTGCGTTGCAACAGGAGAAAAAAAAAAGCAGATACTCTTAACCCAATAACCATAATATGTTCATGCCCTTTATTTTAGCGAGGCATCATTTTTGTGTTGCCGCTTATCCTCCTGCTCATCTTCAGTGGCCTCAGTGTTCACACAAACCAAAGTGTGTTTGAATGTTGTTTTTCCCCTGCCAGTTTGTTCAGAGGTGCTCATGTGTGGTTATCGATGTTTTCTTTCGTCTCTTTATGATTTTAGTGGTTGTTTATTTGCAATCCAGATCGTCATGTATGAAAGAAAAACGGACATGCCCTATAGGTTACAAGTTTGCTTTTAAAATATTTAATAGGTAAAAATAACATCATGTTCAAATTCTACATATTTTTCTATTCAAATTTCATATATAACATGTTAAAATCAGAGTTACGGTTTAATAGATATGGATAATTAAGAAAATATTTGTTTGACTTAAATATCTTCCAAAATAATATTTTAAAAATATTTAACAAACAAAATAACGTCATGTCATATTCAGATTCTACACATTTTTCTAATCTATTTTCATATATAACATGTTAAAATCGAGTTACAGTTTAAAAGATATGGATAATTTAGAAAAAACATGTGTTTGACTTATATATAATCGGCGGGTGAATTATCTAATACGTCAGGGGGGTTTCGTAAAAATGTAAAATAACTGTTCGGTTTGACTTAAGTGTGCACTGCGGGTTAATTCATAAAAAACGCAGGGGGTTTCTGCAAAAGTGCGTGGCGGACCGCCGAAACCCAATTTGTTTTATTATTAGGTAGAGATAGAGAAATAAATATAAGGTAGAGATTTCAGACCAGCATATGGGTCCCACATGCCATAAGGCCCTCTAATCAAGTTGACTATTGTGCCACATCAGCCCTCACACATGGGCCATCCCTATCATAATCGTGCTTATTATCGGCCCAATTGGCAACTAACACGAAGACGTATGTATTTGCAAAAGAAATTAGAACAAGTTTGGTTGTTTTTTGGTTGTCAACTAGAAGTGCTAGTGCCGGCGAGACACAAACCTGCAACGTGGTAGTTTTTGCCTATTTACCCCCTCCAGTGCCTTAAATTCCATCTAATTAGGGCATCTCCAATGCACAACCTCATGCCACCTGCAACCGGACCAAGCGGTCCACGCAGTTTAGCATCCAACGCGATACCCCAGTAATCCGCACAACGGTTTGATTGTTTATATTTCCGCGAACCGGTCACAAACCAGGGAATTTGCGGGCGTCTGGACCTCTACCAAGTATGCGTCTGACACCTCGGTCCCACCCAAAATCACTTTCGACCGAAAACCCTCTCTTCGTGAAGTGGTTGTTGCGCATTCATAACGGTCAGCACGGCTCTAGAGCACGCTTGACTCCACGAGATTGATATCGATCGGAGCGGCATAACCGGACGAGCTGCCGTTGCCGTTGGAGTGCAGACACGGTGACGAGAAGCTCCATCCGGCCATTGTGCCATATTAAAGTCGCTCCCTAGCCCTTTGCCTAGCCGCGCCTATTCAACCTAGGCTTTTTTGTCATCCACATCACACCTCTCTGATTTTTTTCCTCTATCCTCCCAGCCTCTCCGCTCTAGCGCCGTCCAGACCACCTCATCCACCCCACCATGCCCAAGCCTTAGTTCTTCGCGCCAGCAGCTTTGGATCTCCCTCTAGATCTTGGTGCCATTACCGTCGCTCTCCGGGGCCCTCAAACTCCACGGTTGTCGACTCCTCCGAGAAGGGACCGTCTTCTCCTCTTGTGGATCTCCCTCTAGATCTTGGCGCTATTACCGTCGCTCTCCGGGGGCCTCAAGCTCCATGGTTGTCGGCTCCTCCGAGAAGGGACCGTCTTCTCCTCTTGTGATGTGGAGCAGGAGGACCAGCCACTGCAGGAACCAGCGCAACAGTCGCGCATCCCTGATGAGCCGGCTATGACGGGCGAGGAGTACTAGCGGCAGAACGATCTCATTGTCAAGTGGTCACCATGAGACCATGGTCCAGTGCTGTCCCGCTACCGCGTGAAGGAGGAGCTCACATCAACGCAGAGCCGTCATCACGGCCTCGCTACTGCATGAAGAAGTCGGTATCGTCGCTTCTCCGCCATGTGAATGTGGAGACACCGTTGAGCCCGCACAACAACAATGTCCAAATCAGACGATGCGTGAAGGACGATCTGCAATTGCCAAACAGCCGCATCAACCAGTCGGCGTGGCCACCATGCCATGTCTGGCGTGGCAAGGCCGTCAAGGAGGAGGTGTGCCCGGTTATCCCGAAGGCGCACTGGCGGCTCCTCTCCTACCTCAGTGTCCGCGTTCGTGGCGGCTCCTCTCCTACCTCAGTGTCCGCGTTCGTGGCGGCTCCTTATCATCGATCGCATGCCATCGTGTCAACCGAGGATAGGGCAGCCAGCCAGGCGGAGCTGCAGGAGCGGTGCAACGTGCCGCGCCGCTCTGCATTCGCCATGTTCGACAAGGCATTGGCCTGTGTCGGCGTGGATCCCGACCTAGCGAAGGCCTGGACCTGTGACCGGTCGCTCACCACCACAGAGACAACCACATGGCGTCGCAGCCGCCTAGTCGAAGAGCTTATCAAGACCGGCAAGGAGTGGTCGCTCAACAGCACCTCCACTACCGCCTGCAAGGTAAAGGGTCGGCATTGGCCGAGGCAGCCATCCGCACGGCACAGAAGGAAGTGGAGTGCCTCCGTCGTGAATGCATCTCGACGCTTCCATGGACTAATATACTGTCTATTTTTGGGGTCAGCGTTGAAGATGACCTTAGCTTCTATTCGAAACTTGGGCCAGCATCCCGACTTGTGAGACAAGAAAGGGTTTCCCCCCGCTTTCTATTATAAAGCAAGCATCACCGGTGCATCCGAGAGACGGATACAAACACACACCACCACCACCACACACACAACATACACACCCAAGGCGAGATACAAGGGTGCCGGCACCAACACACCACTCCAAAGATTAGCTAGCACACTATAGACAAGCAAGAAAGAACTGCTATGAGTCGACGGAGACCACCATGAGCAATCGCCAAGGAGTGGTGAGACAGCCGACAACGGAGCGAGGACTCCAACATGATGCCTCCAAGAAGGGAACGACCACGTTGCCACCATCGTCCGATCCCGCGGATCAGGTTTTCACCCAGAGTAGCCCGAAGGGAGAGGGAGCACCACGACGGAGCCTGCAAGGAGGAAACGACGTCCGCGGACGCATTTTCCATCGACCAATACAAATACCAAGCAAATGATGTACCCGGGGTGCTACAACCCCTCCGGCGCACCCCCGCTCTACCAACCATCCATAGCCATGCCGCCCACGCAGCCATGTCTGCCCGCCTGCACCCGAGCCGCGCAATCTTCCAAGACCAACGCGCCTCCCACCGCTAGGCCGCTGCCCTGCATCAAGACCATCTCAGAACCATCAAAGGAGATGGCTTTGGAAAGAGCCAACTCCAACCACTACCGGAACCGACAACAATCGTCCCGCCTCATGCATCGCCAGGGAAGCAGCCAAGAAGCGTCAGGTCGGGAAAGGGGAAGGGGAGGAGCGGCCCTCGGCCACGACTGGCACCCACCATGACAACAATGGGCGGCTCGACCACGTCGAAACCCCCATCCCTCCTACAACCTCTCCCCCCCCCACGAAGCACGCTGCATCGCCACACCCCTGCTACTGGTGCAGCCCAACGTGAGGCCACCAACAACCGCCCGTCCGGCGAAGGAGGGAGAAGATCCATCGCCACCGCCTCCAAGGTTGGGCCCAGGAGAGGCCCGCCCAACGCCGTCGGCCGAAGCAAGGAAGGGAGACCCAGTTGCACACCGAGGCGCACACGCACCACCACCACCTGCAGCCACACCACCAGCACCGCCACCCCAAAGCACGGAAGCGCCGGCCGCCCTCGGCCCTGCTTGTCCTAGCCCTCACCGCCGAATGCGCCGGAGTCAGATCAGGCCAGATCTAACCGGGGCCTTCCCGCATAATCCAGCCGAAGAAAAGCCACCACCGAAGAAGTAGCCAACCACCACACCGCTTGCCACGCAGGCAACGCAGACGCGCACGTCGACGTCGTGATGCCCGGCGTCTGCACCACGCTCTGGCCTAGGGCCGACGGCCAGCGCCCGCCCCGTCATGCGAGAGGACAGGAAAGGCCGGCGGCGCCGACCGGGCTTCGCCCGGGCACGCCCCCTAGCGACGGCGAGGGAGGTGGAGGGAGGGGAGGAGGGCCGGCGGCGACGGGATTTAGGGCTTCCTCCCCATCGCTGTGTACGGGCGACACGAGAGGAGGGTGGGGGGGGCGGGGATCTTTATTTTGATAATCACCGAAGGATCAAGATCAGCATCCCGACTTGTGAGAAGGGAGAAGATTGATGCACTACTCAACAGCCTCTTGCTCCTCTCCATTTTTTTTAGAAAAGGAGGATGACCCCCGGCCTCTGCATCTGGGAGATGCATACGGCCACTTTATTGATTATTCTCGAGGACCTTACAAAGTATTACAACAATAAGTCTGAATCCACCATCTTGGCAACACATGCCACTACTCCTATCCAAAATGATGAAGGGGTGCTAGCTGGGCCACTACCCAAACCACTCACCTAAGCCTAACATCAAAAAGCCGGAAACCGAAACATATTCGGAAGCCCCAGCCGAGCCACATACCGGGTCTGAGGCACAGTCCGGTCAGACGCACTCCTGTGTCGTCGCCACCATCTTCCGCAGGTCCGTCTTCAGATCATATTGAGGCTTCTACCTTGTCTGGCCACTCTGCCATCGACGTCACCATGACGCCAGACAGCAACCTCCTCCTGCGCGAGTCCATCTCCGCGCATCGGGCGGCGAACCTCCACAGCGCCATGCCGCCGATCCTCGCCGCCATCAATGAGTGAGATGAAGTACCGCTCCACCATGGCATGTACAGGGTGAGGAAGGGCGAGGTCCCCATCGGAGACACGGCCGGAAGGGCCGCCACCAGGAACTAGACAAGCTCGCAATACACACCCGGCATCCCCATTCCCAAGTTGGCGCCTTCAAGAAGGTGACGACGCTGTGTCGCCGCCGCCGCTTAGCCACCGGGGCTAGGGTTTTCACCCGGGCGCAGGGGAAGGGGGGAGGCAGGGGATGTTTAGCCTCGGCGCCGCCACCAAGGAGGGAATGGTGTCCGGGACACCATCGACGCCGTGACCGCCACCGGCAGCCAAGGGTTTCCCCCGGCCAAGCACCCTGCCGACACCTCCGAGCCAGCCACCACATCCGCAGTCGCGAGTACGCCGGAGATCCAGGCCGGCCGGAGGTCATGCATCACGAGCGGATCAAGATCGCCTCCGATCTGACGCGGGGAGCCCGGGGCCTCCATGCGCCAAGACCTTCGCCCACCGGGACCTCGCTGCCCGCGCAGCCGAGGGGAACCGGCCTACCTCACCGACGAACACTCCCCGCCGCCGGGGGAGCGCCGTCCGCACCAGCGAGGCCGCCGCCTTAGATCCGGACACAACCGAAAGGGAGCGGTCTCCGCCGCCACCATCCCGGGGCATCCCCGCAGCCGTGGCCGCGCCCAACCCCATCGGCGCGCATCCAAGGGCGCGCGCACCAGGCGTCGGACGAACGCAGCCAGGCGCACAGATCCCAGACTCCAGAGGGCGCCGGCGGATCTCCCCTCAAGACGCGCCAGACTGGCCAGGGATAGTGCCCCGCCGCCGCCTTCCTCGGGGCCGGCCCGGGCTTCGCCGGCGGGCGCCCTCTGGGGGCGGCGGGACAGGTGGGGGAGGGGGCGGGGACTGTGGCGGCGCTAGGGTTTCTACCCCCATGTCGCCAGAGCTAGGCGACGCGGGGCTCCTCTCCATGAGATGTCATGTTTATGGATGTCTAGTTTTAGACCAGATAGTTCCTCCAAAGTTCCTAAGGAGCTTCAGATTTTTTGCTTTGTGTTGCATAAAAAAAGATCTTATCATCCTTCTGCCTGTGCTAGAGCAGAGCTGGATTAATTGGTTAATCTGTTCATTTGGATCATAGAGGTCAGGGTGACGCAAATCATAGACAGATAGAAAAGATGTAGTATATCTTTGATGGTATTCTTTCGTGCTAAATTTTGTTTCTTATTGCTAGCTTAAGAGTATCTAACTTGGAACATACGTATGACAGGATAAATGTCTCTTTCATTCAAAAGATGGTATCTCTTGGTGGTGGTGATCTGCTCTCGAGTACGAGGGCTATGAATAATCTGTTGACGCACAAGTATCAGTTGGCTGATCATACGGAGCTGACAGTCTTTAAGCGAGTTGTGACAGCGTCAAGTGTGGTGATACGATGGGTTCTAGCGGTGGTTCACAGTGCACTGTTGTACTCGTGTTCTCGCTGTCTGTTCCTTTTCTTTTTGTTTGGACTGTTCATCACCACTTCGATTTCGATAATGGGTCTAGTCAACTACAACTACTATGGTGACACGGAAGAGAGCAGAGTAAACATGGATCCCTCGCATAGTATCCTCTATATCCTCTGTTTGGTCCAATGTGTCGGGTTCCTGTATCGAATCATCTTGGTGCTTTCAGAGAAGAGGATAATGGAACAAGTGAGCCGAACATACGGCTTCCAAGATGGTAGTCTTGCAGTTTCAGACTACTTTGACGAAATCATGAAGGGATACTCCAAGAAGACACATTCTGCCATGGAAAGAAACCTCGTCACATATGCTGTAGAACTCATGGAGTCCAAGTCATCTGATAGCTTCCTTTCCGGGGCACTGATACTGGACAGACTACTCACCCGGCAACACAAGATCAAAGCTCATGATTTAATCAAACAAGAAGACAAGAAGTGGGAACAAAAGAGGGTGGAGAGGAAGAAGACGAAGAGAGAGGAGAGGAAAAAGAAGAGGCATCAACATCAGCATCAGCAAACAGAGGAGGAGATCATGGTGCAGCAGTGCAAGGTGATAAAGCGGCTGATTGGGTCTGCGTCCTCCGCCCGCATTCTCCAGAAACTGCTTCACACACTAGACTCAAGACGCTCAAGTGACAAATTGATGAGGGAAGCTGCTGCGAGGATAGTGGAGCACGTTGCTGGCGTGATACGTTTGAACCAGTTCCCGCAAGGGATCCAATGCATATCTTCACTCATCAACTACTTCGAAGACTACCGTCGACTCCAGCCATATCAATCATCATCAACCTCAGTGAACACAAATGAAGACACTACAACAAACAGTGGTCATGATCAGGAACAAGGCAGCAGCAACAACACTTCGCCATCCGAGTCAGAGTTGGATTACTCAGAGTCAGAATCAGACTCAGACTCAGACTCAGACAGCGGGGTTGATCGGCCATCATCATCTAAGACGCTCCATGGCTACAAAGAAGTGGTGCTGACTGGCCTGCATATCCTTTGGAGACTTGCAGGCAGTGAGGACAACTGCAAAATCATAAGCAACACCAAACATCTTGTCTCCAAGATCATGGCGCCTATTAGCTACGACCTAGTGCACCTCACAGATCATAGTGTATGGTCCACTCAGGTAGTAGATAGATCATTGGGGGTGATGCTGCGGTTGATTGTGACTGCCAAGAGAGACACTGGGGCAGACCTGCGTCAACAGATCTTAAGTGATGAAGGAGCAATTACCACCATGAAAAAAATTATTATCTGCGAAGAATGTAAAGGCAGAGAGCTGCAGATGAAGGCCATGCAGATCCTCACGCAGCTATGCATGGATGAAACTATAAACAGAGGTAATCTAACTAAGATGCTCGTAAGCATCTTCGTTAATGGTGATAGCAGCAATGGCTCCATCAGAAAGACTGCAGGTGAAAAACTAGTGGTGCTATTTCTCAGCAGCAAAAATATCGCCACCCTCCTCCCCAAGGAGGAAAATGATGAGTTTATTGGTGGTCTTGCTAAAATACTTGTACAAGCTGGGGACGACGACGACACATGCAGAAAAAGTGCAGCACAAATTCTGGAGCATCTATGTATTCAGTATGCTGAGGATGGTGAATATCTCAGCACACTCAAGAACACCATTACAGGTGTGATGCAAGAGGTACGACGCACATACTCATTTCTTTCTTTATTTCTGTTATTTATTTACAAGCAAGGTGAATATTCCTCTTGCCTGTCATTCAATCATTCCCCTTTCATGACAATTGGCACATTTCCTTCTTTGCGTTTCTACGACTTTTTTTTTTGCAACTGTGAAGTAGCCGCAAGAACTCACCCTACATATGCTAACATGCATACTCTACTCTATTGTTATTAAACATTGCAGATACTCAGAG
The DNA here is from genome assembly GCA_021437245.1 of Aegilops speltoides. NCBI lineage: Eukaryota > Viridiplantae > Streptophyta > Magnoliopsida > Poales > Poaceae > Aegilops > Aegilops speltoides. The sequence goes on along the minus strand of CM038141.1, from coordinate 9,606,224 downwards.
AAGTATGCCATGGGTCAACAGGAGAAGAAGAAAAGCCTGAGGATACCAGATCAGATACTGATGTCGAAAGCCAAAGCAAAACCAAGAAGAAGAGAAGGAACAAGAAGAAGAATGCTTCACCCTCTCCTAGACAAAACCAACACCACAAGCTGCATGTTGCCCTGCTATCGCTCTGTATGACGGCATGTGAAAAATTACAGATACTCAGAGAAGTATGCCATGGGTCAACAGGGGAAGAAGAAAAGCCTGAGTATGCCAGATCAGATACTGATGTCGAAAGCCAAAGCAAAACCAAGAAGAAGAGAAGAAACAAGCAGAAAAATGCTTCACCCCCTCCTAGACAAAACCAACACCACAAGCTGCATGTTGCCCTGCTATCGCTCTGTGTGACGGCATGTGACAAATTACACCTTAATCTCGATGCAATTTCAATGGGAGAAGGAAGAGATCAAGCTACAGATCCAGGAAAGTCTGTTACGTTCAGCCTTGCGATGAAAATGGTGCAGTTAAACAGGGATATCATAACCCCCGGCAGCCTGACAGCAATGAAGCTTACCACTAGGATGGTGATAGCAGCAATGAAGAAACTCAGGGGCAACGGCGCTGGTGTCGACCGAGCTAATCTGGAGAGCCTCATGAACTCCCTGTCTGGTGTTTCAGAGACCATGTTGGATCTAGAGGGCTGCATCGTTTTCGCTGCCGGGACGACCACGACAAAACTTGCCACTGTCAACACCCTCACTTCCCTCGTGAAACAAGCACGGCAACTTCACGGGGAAATTAAGGACCAAGACTCGGAAATGGTGCCAGCTAGCTAGCTCTCTCAGGGCAAACACCTAGATAATTTGCTATTGATTTGTGTCAGACGATTTCGTTTTGATATTTGGATTTGTGTATGTTCATTCACCTGTACTGTATTGTATTAAACTATATCTTACTACCATATTTCCTCCGTCTCATGTGTGACAGTGTGAGCGCATTAACATTTCACTTCTATGATTTTTAGGTGAGGGAAATTACCCTCTCAATGTCTATCTGCTACATATATATTTGTCCCAAAGTTTGTGCAGCACAGCTGCAACATAACCGATGCAAATGTCTTAGATCAGATGATAGGGGCTGAGTTAATTATATTTTTCTAAAGAGAAAAAACTTGGTGTTAACATTTGAGTAGTATACTATGTGGTGAAGGCAACAGATTAGACACGCAACAAATACAAGAAGTCAGTGTTGCAAGTGCACGGGCTTACAAAATGCAAAGTCAGCTTATTAATATCATTCACACATGGCATCAAAGGCAGCTTATTAGTACCAAGGAAATCACAAGTTTCAACTTCATCTCGTATAGAAAAGTTCAGTTATGTGCGTTTGATACTGTTCCAGTAATGCTGCTACTGTATTTCATACACTATGTTCCAATAAACACAAGATCAAATTTTAAATTTATATAGGACAGGATGCGTTAGGACTCTGAAATTTGGTGCAGGTCTGGAGGACATAAACATACCTAGAATGAACTTCACGAATAGAATACGCGGCGCGCCTAGGAACAAATCTGATGGGCAGTGTGAGCAGGCAGTGGGTTCGGAGCATAACTGCCGGAAAGGAGGTCGTACCTGGGAAGTACGCGCCGGCGGCGCGAGAAGGGAGCGCCGGAAGAAGATCCGGCGGCGGTGTCGGAGTGGAGGCGGCGGCCGCCGTGAAAATACCTGGGCGCCGCGTGCGCCTTTTTTTTTTACCTTTTCTTTTTTACCTGTGTGCGCCGGTGTTGATGCTGATTTTTCTATATATATTTTTTGAGAAACGGTGGTGATGCTGACAGCCTGATGGGCCAAAGTTAGAATTGTTTTTCCGTTTTGATGGAAGCCCCGAAAGAAGAAGAAGATGGAGCATGGGCCTAAGCATAGGCCCTGAGTAAAATAATGCTCACAAGCCCATGAATGAGCCCGAAAACAGGTGTGAAATTGTTTTTTCTTCTAGTCTAGGTAAACCGATGACGGTTCCTCTCTTTTTGTGGGAAAAAACAATAAGGCCCTGTTTAATAGCAAAGTACTATAAAAACAAAAAAAACAATAATAATTTCAATGGACAAAAGTTGCAGTTTAGAACTCTCCGGGTGACTTATGATTACAGTAATTGCCGCTCCAAAATAGGGTTTGCAATGCAAGAGATGCCATATATATGAGCAAGTTCCTCGAAACGATTCTACCTCCTGCCTTGAACGGGATGTAAGCTCACGCAAAGAACGAGCTAAATGGCCCAACATTAAAAATAATATTCTTTACTGAATATCTGTCTTTTTAGATATTTATTTTGTGTCACTCTAATAAATAGAATGTATTTACAAACCTATTTGATGTGGCAAGAACAAACCTCCGGCACTAATATTTATTATACAACTCAAAATATTTGTTCATGTATATTAAGTAGAATGTTCATGCTGCCATGGGAAAATGTGGCCATACAAATCAGAAAATTATTTATTGCCGCAAATAAAACACTTTATTTGATACAACTTATATTGAAAAAGTTTATCAACTTAAAAATAAATGTTTTTGGCTATCAAAAGAAATTTTCTTGAAGGGATTTTTTTTTCTGCAAAAGATATTTCAGAGGGAATTCTCTGTGTACTTCAGAGAACAAAATATCCATGACTTCCATGAGAAATGTGTGTGCATCTCCGAAAACTGTTCACATATTGCCGAAAAAAGGAAAATGGGAAGAAAAAAAATAAGTGTATAAATTGGTTAAAAAGTAAGATCAAAAAAATGTAACAAAATTTCGAAAAGCATAAAGTAAATAAAGAAAAAGAAAGGAGATGAAAAAGAAAAAGAAAAGGGGAAATGAAAAATTGATTATTAGACTAGACAAACGACATCAACCCTTTATGCGGAGGGTCCTTCACTCTCTCTTAAGGTGAAAAGGCGCGAAGTCTGAGTTACCCATCTTAGCATGTAAATCTATGTTCTCATCACTATGACACATGAAACATACACATATAGAATATCTTCAGATTTACATGTGTGAAATACCAGGAGCGAGATTTGCAGTTTTTGTTGGTGCTTGGATGATGGAATTTTGTGGGGTGAAGGAAGGAGAATATTCCGGATTTCCGGTTGCACCCTGAACGGAACTTTTTTTTTTCTTTTTGTCAGCTTTGAAAACCTTTTTATTTGTGACACGTTGAACAAACCCTCTCACAAGGCCCATGAGTGAGCTCAGTCTGACCCAAGGCCCAGTGCTTCCTAGATCTGCATCAATGGTATCGTTTTTAAGCTGACTGTTTCAATGGGTTTTCTTTCTTTGGCCTTTTTGTTAATACATTACAAACACAGCTGCTCACATGCACGTATATAGACTCATCCCTATAAACGTACAAACGCACGCCCTATCCTTATAAGCATTGCACCTAGGGACCTCCTATAGGGCGCCTTCAGTGCCGCACAAGGGATCTGGCGCCCGCAGCAGCGGTTGGATGGGCCGGCCCACGATCACGCAACAAAGCAACGAGAAAAATGACAGCCAAAAATACCTCACGCCGGGATTCGACCTCACGCCCTCCCGCTTCCACACTTTGAGGCTGGCCACTGCACCAGCTAACTGCTAGCTAATAGTCCCACCGCGAAAGTTTAAATAAACAGAAAATAGACGCGCTATTTGTTGCACAATACACTGTGGCATTTATACATTTAAATTATTGAAAATATGTTCAAATATTACGTATGGAGTTCTTGAGCATGCAAAAAAGGCCCACATATTCAAAAATAGTTCTGAATAAACATTGAACATTTTCTTAGTATAGGGTGAACATTATTCAAAGAACACTGAACATTTTGTTAAAATACGCTGAACTTTTCTTGAATACATGCTGAACAAAATTTCTCTACACGATGAACACTTTTTATACACACTGAACATTTTTTCAAGGTATGGTGAACAAATATTCAAATACACATAGAACATTTTTTTTAAATACGATGAACTCCTTTTGAATGCATGCTGAACAAAATTTCTATACATGATGAACATTTTTAATACACATTGAACATTTTTCAAAGTTCATCAAATTTGACAATAGTGTTGGGGAACGTTGCAGAAAATTAAAAAAATTTCTACGGTTTCACCAAGATCCATCTATGAGTTCATCTAAGCAACGAGTCAAGGGAGTGATTTTGCATCTACATACCACTTGTAGATCGAGTGCGGAAGCGTTCAAGGGGATGGTGATGATGGAGTCGTACTCGTCGTGATTCAGATCACCGATGACCAAGTGCTGAACGGACAGCACCTCCGCGTTCAACACACGACGGGACGGGAGACGTCTCCTCCTTCTTGATCCAGCAAGGGGAGGAGAGGTTGATGATGATCCAAAGAAGACGACGGCGTGGTGGTGGATGCGTGCAGAACTCCAGCAGGCTTCGCCAAGCGACTACGGGAGGAGGACGAGGTGTAGCAGGGGAGGAGGCGCCAAGCACAAGGGCACGGCCGCCCTTCCTTGCCCTCCTTTATATAGGCCCCAGGGGCGCCGCCCCGGGAGATTGAATCTCCCAAGGGGCGGCGGCCAAGGGGAGGAGTGCCCCCCAAGGCATGTGGTGCGCCCCCCCCCCACCCTAGGGTTTCAACCCTAGGCGCAGGGGGTGGGCCTAGGAGGCGCACCAGCCCACTATGGGCTGGCTCCCCTCCCACTTCAGCCCATGGGGCTCTCCGGGATGGGTGGCACCACCCGGTGGACCCCCGGGACCCTTCCGGTGGTCCCGGTACATTACCGGGTGACCCCGAAACTTTCCCGATGGCCGAAATACCACTTCCTATATATAATTTTTTACCTCCGGACCATTCCGAAACTCCTCTTGACGTCCGGGATCTCATCCGGGACTCCGAACAACATTCGGTATGCTGCATACTCATATTCATACAACCCTAGCGTCACCGAACCTTAAGTGTGTAGACCCTACGGGTTCGGGAGACACGTAGACATGACCGAGACGACTCTCGGGCAATAACCAACAGCGGGATCCGGATACCCATGTTGGCTCCCACATGCTCCTCGATGATTTCATCGGATGAACCACGATGTCGAGGATTAAACAACCCGTATACAATTCCCTTTGTCAATCGGTGCGTTATTTGCCCGAGACTCGATCGTTGGTATCCCAATACCTTGTTCGGCCTCGTTATCGCAAGTCACTTTACTCGCATCAGAATGCATGATCCCGTGACCAACCACTTGTTCACTTTGAGCTCAATATGATGATGCATTACCGAGTGGGCCCAGAGATACCTCTCCGTCATACGGAGTGACAAATCCAGCCTCGATCCGTGTCAACCCAATGACACTTTCAAGATACTGTAGTGCACCTTTATAGTCACCCGATTCGTTGTGACGTTTGATACACCCAAAGCACTCCTACGGTATCCGGGAGTTACACGATCTCATGGTCGAAGGAAGAGATACTTGACATTGGAAAAGCTCTAGCAAACGAACTACACGATCTTTGTGCTATGCTTAGGATTGTCTTGTCAATCACATCATTCTCCTAATGATGTGATCCCGTTATCAACGACATCCAATGTCCATAGTCAGAAACCATGACTATCTGCTGATCACAACGAGCTAGTCAACTACAGGCTCACTAGGGACATATTGGGGTCTATGTATTCACACGTGTATTACGATTTCCGGATAATACTGCTTATAGCATGAATAAAAGACAATTATCATGAACAATGAAATATAATAATACTTTTATTATTGCCTCTAGGCATATTTCCAACAGTCTCCCACTTGCACTAGAGTCACCAATCTAGTTACATTGTGATGAATCGAACACCCATAGAGTTCTCGTGTTGATCATGTTTTGCTCATGAGAGAGGTTTAGTCGCGGATCTGCGACATTCAGATCCGTATGTACTTTGCAAATATCTATGTCTCCATCTTGAACATTTTCACGGATGGAGTTGAAACGACGCTTGATGTGCCTGGTCTTCTTGTGAAACCTGGGCTCCTTGGCAAGGGCAATAGCTCCGGTGTTGTCACAGAAGAGTTTGATCGGCCCCGACGCATTGGGTATGACTCCTAGGTCGGTGATGAACTCCTTCACCCAAATTGCTTCATGCGCTGCCTCCGAGGCTGCCATGTATTCCGCTTCACATGTAGATCCCGCCACGAAGCTCTGCTTGCAGCTGCACCAGCTTACTGCTCCACCATTCAACATATACATGTATCCGATTTGTGACTTAGAGTCATCCAGATCTGAGTCGAAGCTAGCGTCGATGTAACCCTTTACGACGAGCTCTTCGTCTCCTTCATAAACGAGAAACATGTCCTTTGTCCTTTTCAGGTACTTCAGGATATTCTTGACCGCTGTCCAGTGTTCCTTGCCGGGATTACTTTGCTATCTTGCTACCAAATTTACGGCAAGGTTTACATCAGGCCTGGTACACAGCATGGCATACATAATAGATCCTATGGCTGAAGCATAGGGATGACACTCATCTCTTCTTTATCTTTTGCCGTGGTCGGGATCGAGCCGAGCTCAATCTCACACCTTGTAACATAGGCAAGAACCCTTCTTGGACTGATCCATTTTGAACTTCTTCAAAATCTTATCAAGGTATGTGCTTTGTGAAAGACCTATGAGGCGTCTCGATCTATCTCTATAGATCTTGATGCCTAATATATAAGCAGCTTCTCCAAGGTCCTTCATTTAAAAACGCTTATTCAAGTAGGCCTTAATGCTGTCCAGAAGTTCTATATCATTTCCCATCAAGAGTATGTCATCTACATATAATATGAGAAATGCTACAGAGCTCCCACTCACTTTCTTGTAAACGCGGGCTTCTCCATAAGTCTGCATAAACCCAAACGCTTTGATCATCTCATCAAAGCGAATGTTCCAACTTCGAGATGCTTGCACCAGCCCATAAATGGATCGCTGGAGCTTGCATACTTTGTTAGCGTTCTTAGGATCGACAAAACCTTCCGGCTGCATCATATATAGCTCTTCCTTAAGATGTCCGTTAAGGAATGCTGTTTTGACGTCCATCTGCCATATCTCATAATCATAGTATGCGGCAATTGCTAACATGATTCGGACGGACTTCAGCTTCGCTACGGGAGAGAATGTCTCATCGTAGTCAATCCCTTGAACTTGTCGATAACCCTTAGCGACAAGTCGAGCTTTATAGATGGTGACATTACCATCCGCGTCCATCTTCTTCTTAAAAATCCATTTGTTTTCTATCGCTCGCCGATCATCGGGCAAGTCTATCAAAGTCCATACTTTGTTTTCATACATGGATTCTATCTCGGATTTCATGGCTTCAAGCCATTTGTTGGAATCTGGGCCCGCCATCGCTTCTTCATAGTTCGAAGGTTCACCGTTGTCTAACAACATGATTTCCAGGACAGGTTTGCCGTACCACTGTGCGGAACGTGTCCTTGTGGACCCACGAAGTTCAAGAGCAACTTGATCCAAGTACCTTGATCATCATCATTATTTTCCTCTTTAGTTGGTGTGGGCATCACAGAACATTTTCTCCGAGCTGCACCACTTTCCCGCTCAAGAGGTAGTACTTCATCGAGTTCTACTTTCCTCCCACTTACTTCTTTTGAGAGAAACTCTTTTCCGTAAAGCATCCGTTCTTGGCAACAAAGATCTTGCCCTCGGATCTTAAGTAGAAGGTATACCCGACAGCTTCCTTAGGGTATCCTATGAAGACGCATTTTCCGACTTGGGTTCGAGCTTTTCAGTTGAAGTTTCTTGACATAAGCATCGCATCCCCAAACTTTTAGAAATGACAGCTTAGGTTTCTTCCCAAACCATAATTCATACGGTGTCGTCTAAACGGATTTAGACGGTGCCCTATTTAAAGTGAATGTAGCTGTCTCTAAAGCGTATCCCCAAAATGATAGCGGTAAATCGGTAAGAGACATCATAGACCGCACCATATCTAATAGAGTGCGACATGACGCTCGACACACCGTTATTGTTGAGGTGTTCCAGCGGCGTGAGTTGTGAAACCATTCCACATTTCCCCAAGTGTGTACCAAATTCGTGACTTAAGTATTCTCCTCCACGATCTGATCGTAGGAACTTTATCTTTCGGTCACGTTGATTCTCTACTTCATTCTGAAATTCCTTGAACTTTTCAAAGGTCTCAGACTTGTGTTTCATCAAGTAGACATACCCATATATACTCAAGTCATCGGAGAGTGAGAACATAACGATATCCTCCATGAGCCTCAACGCCATTGGACCGCACACATCGGTATGTATGATTTCCAACAAGTTGGTTGCTCGCTCCATTGTTCCGGAGAACGGAGTCTTGGTCATTTTGCCCATGAGGCACGGTTCGCATGTGTCAAACGATTCATAATCAAGAGACTCTAAAAGTCCATCAGCATGGAGCTTCTTCATGCGCTTGACACCAATGTGACCAAGGCGGCAGTGCCACAAGTATGTGGGACTATCGTTATCAACTTTACATCTTTTGGTATTCACACTATGAATATGTGTAATATTACGCTCAAGATTCATTAAGAATAAACCAATGACCTGAAGGAAATATGCCCTAGAGGCAATAAGAAAGTTATTATTTCTTTCCTTATTTCATGATAAATGTTTATCATTCATGCTAGAATTGTATTAACCGGAAACATAATACATGTGTGAATGCATAGACAAACAGAGTGTCACTAGTATGCCTCTACTAGACTAGCTTGTTGATCAAAGATGGTTATGTTTCCTAACCATGAACAAAGGGTTGTTATTTGATTAATAAGGTCACATCATTAGTTGAATGATCGATTGACATGACCCATTCCATTAGCTTAGCACACGATCGCTTAGTATGTTGCTACTGCTTTTATCCATGACTTATACATGTTCCTATAACTATGAGATTATGCAACTCCGTTTACGGAGGAACACTTTGGTGCTACCAAACGTCACAACGTAACCGGGTGATTATAAAGGAGTACTACAGGTGTCTCCAAAGGCAGATGTTGGGTTGGCATATTTCGAGATTAGGTTTTGTCACTCCGATTGTCGGAGAGGTATCTCTGGGCCCTCTCGGTAATACACATCACTTAAGCCTTGCAAGCATTACAACTAATGAGTTAGCTGTGAGATGATGTATTACGGAACGAGTAAAGAGACTTGCCGGTAACGAGATTGAACTAGGTATTGGATACCGACGATCGAATCTCGGGCAAGTAACATACCGATGACAAAGGAACAACGATGTTGTTATGCGGTCGACCGATAAAGATCTTCGAGAATATGTAGGAGCCAATATGGGCATCCAGGTCCCGCTATTGGTTATTGACCGAGACGTGTCTCGGTCATGTCTACATTGTTCTCGAACCGTAGGGTCCGCACGCTTAAGGTTTCGATGACGGTTATATTATGAGTTTGTGTATTTTGATGTACAGAAGGAGTTCGAGTCCGGATGTGATCACGGACATGACGAGGAGTCTTGAAATGGTCGAGACATAAAGATTGATATATTGACGGCTATATTCGGACACCGGAAAGGTTCCAAGTTTCGGAGAAAACGGAGTGCCGAGGGTTACCGGAACCCCGGGAAGTTATGGGCCTTAGTGGGCCAAGAGGGGAGAGAGGGGCAGACCAGGAGGTGGCCCCCCTGGGAGTCCGAATAGGACAAGGAGGGGGCGGCCCCTTTCCCTCTCCTCTCCCTCTCCTTCCTTCCCCTTCCTCCTTCCTAGTTGGACTAGGAAAGGGAGTCCTACTCCCACTAGGAGGAGGACTCCCCCCCCTGGCGCGCCTCCTAGGGCCGGCCGCCCTCCCCTTGCTCCTTTATATACGGGGCAGGGGGCACCCTAGAACACACAAGTTGATCCTTGGGATCGTTCCTTAGCCGTGTCGGTGCCCCCTCCACCATAATCCACCTCGGTCATATCGTGAAGCGGTGCTTAGGCGAAGCCCTGCGTCGGTAGAGCATCAAGATCTTCAACACGCCGTCGTGCTGACGGAACTCTCCCTCCCCGAAGCTCTGCTGGATCGGAGCCCGAGGAGCGTCATCGAGCTGTATGCGTGTCAAGAACTCGAGGCGCCGAGTAACGGCGCTGGGATCGGTTGGATCGCGAGGAGAACGCACGACTACTTCCTCTACGCTAGAACGCTTCCACTTCGGTCTCTCACGAGGGTACGAGACAACACTCTCCCTCTCGTTGCTATACATCACCATGATCTTGCGTGTGCGTAGGAAATTTTTGAAATTACTACGTTCCCCAACAATGGCATCCGAGCCTAGGTTTTATGGTTTGATGCTTTGCACGAGTAGAACACAAGTGAGTTGTGGGCGATACAAGTCATACTACCTACCAGATGTCATATTTTGGTTCAGCGGTATTGTGAGATGAAGCGCCCGGACCGACATTACGCATACGCTTACGCGAGACTGGTTTCACCGCTACGAGCACTCGTGCTTAAAGGTGATTGGCGGGTGTCTGTCTCTCTCACTTTAGTTGAACAAAGATGGCTACGCCCGGTCCTTGAGAAGGTTAAACGGAGTCTATTTGACGAAGTATCGTTGTGGTTTTGATGCGAGGTGAGATTGGTTCTTGCTTAAGCCCGTAGCAGCCATGTAAAATTTGCAACAACAAAGTAGAGGACGCCTAACTTGTTTTTGCAGGGCATGTTGTGATGTGATATGGTCAAGACGTGATGCTATACTTTATTGTATGAGATGATCATGTTTTGTAACCGGTTATCGGCAATCGGCTGGAGCCATATGGTTGTCGCTTATTGTATGAAATGCAACGCTACTGTAATTGCTTTACTTTATCACTAAGCGGTAGCGATAGTCGTAGAAGCAATAGATGGTGTAAACGACAATGATGCTACGATGGAGATCAAGGTGCCGGTGACGATGGTGATCACAACGGTGCTTCGGAGATGGAGATCACAAGCACAAGATGATGATGGCCATATCATATCACTTATATTGATTGCATGTGATGTTTATCCTTTATGCATCTTATCTTGCTTTGATTGACGGTAGCATTTTAAGATGGTCTCTCACTAAAATTATCAAGTAGTGTTCTCCCTGAGTATGCACCGTTGCCAAAGTTCGTCGTGCCGAGACACCACGTGATGATCGGGTGTGATAAGCTCTACGTCCATCTACAACGGGTGCAAGCCAGTTTTGCACACGCAGAATACTCAGGTTATACTTGACGAGCCTAGCATATGCAGATATGGCCTCGGAACACGGAGACCGAAAGGTCGAGCGTGAATCATATAGTAGATATGATCAACATAAGATGTTCACCATTGAAAACTACTCCATCTCACGTGATGATCGGTTATGGTTTAGTTGATTTGGATCACGTGATCACTTAGATGACTAGAGAGATGTCTGTCTAAGTGGGAGTTCTTAAGTAATATGATTAATTGAACTTAAATTTATCATGAACTTAGTACCTGATAGTATCTTGCATGTCTATGTTTGTTTGTAGATAGATGGCTCGTCTTTGTTGTTCCGTTGAATTTTAATGCGTTCCTTGAGAAAGCAAAGTTGAAAGATGATGGTAGCAATTACACGGATCGGGTCCGTAATCGAGGATTATCCTCATTGCTGCACGTAAGAGTTACGCCCTGGATGCACCGCTAGGTGCCAGCTCGCCGCTTGATGCAACCGACGACGTTAAGAACGTCCGCGAGCAAAGCTGATGACTACTCTATAGTTCGATGTGCCATGCTTTACGGCTTAGAACCGGGTCTTCAACGACGTTTTGAACGTCATGGAGCATATGAGATGTTCCAGAGTTGAAGTTGATATTCCAAAGAATGCCCGAATTGAGAGATATGAAGTCTCCAATAAGTTCTATAGCTGCAAGATGGAGGAGAATAGTTACGTCGGTGGCGCATACTCGTAATGTCCGGGTATTACAATCACTTGACTCAAGCTGGGAGTTAATCTTCCGGATGATTGTGTCATTGATGAATTCTTCAATCACTACCACCAAGCTACAAAGGCTTCGTGATGAACTATAATATGCAAGGGTTAGTAAAGACTATACCGAGCTCTTCGCAATGCTAAAGGCTGCGGAGGTAGAAATCAAGAAGGAGCATCAAATGTTGATGGTCAATAAGACCACTAGTTTCAAGAAGAAAGGCAAAGGGAAGAAGAAGGGAACTTCAAGAAGAACAGCAAGCAAGTTGCTGCTCAGAGAAGAAACCCAAGTCTGGACCTAAACCTGAAACTAAGTGCTTCTACCGCAAGCGATAGTCCTTTGGAAGCGGAACTGCCCCAAGTATTTGGCGGATAAGAAGGATGGCAAAGTGAACAAAGGTATATGTGATATACATGTTATTGATGTGTACCTTACTAGAGCTCATTGTAGCACTGGTATTTGATACTGGTTCATTGCTAATATTTGCAACTCAAACAGGACTACGGATTGCTTAACACCGCAAAGGACGAGGTGACGATGCGTGTGGGAAATGGTTCCAAAGTCGATGTGATCGCGATCGGCACGCTACCTCTACATCTACCTTCGGATTAGTTTTAGACCTAAATAATTGTTATTTGGTGCCTGCGTTGAGCATGAACATTATATCTGGATCTTGTTTGATGCGAGACGGTTATTCATTTAAATAAGAGAATAATGGTTGTTCTATTTATATGAGTAATATCTTTTATGGTCATGCACCCTTGAAGAGTGGTCTATTTTTGATGAATCTCGATAGTAGTGATACACATATTCATAATGTTGAAGCCAAAAGATGCAGAGTTGATAATGATAGTGCAACTTATTTGTGGCACTGCCGTTTAGGTCATATCGGTATAAAACGCATGAAGAAACTCCATACCGATGGACTTTTGGAGTCACTTGATTATGAATCACTTGGCACTTGCGAACCGTGCCTCATGGGCAAGATGACTAAAACCCCGTTCTCCGGTACTATGGAGAGAGCAACAGATTTGTTGGAAATCATACATACAGATGTATGTGGTCCGATGAATGTTGAGGCTCGTGGCGGATATCGTTATTTTCTCACCTTCACAGATGATTTAAGCAGATATGGGTATATCTACTTAATGAAACATAAGTCTGAAACATTTGAAAAGTTCAAAGAATTTCAGAGTGAAGTTGAAAATCATCGTAATAAGAAAATTAAATTTCTACGATCGATCGTGGAGGTGAATATTTGAGTTACGAGTTTGGTCGCATTTGAAACAATGCGGAATAGTTTCGCAACTCACACCACCCGAACACCACAACGTAATGGTGTGTCCGAACGTCGAATCGCACTTTACTAGATATGGTGCGATCTATGATGTCTCTTCTGATTTACCGCTATCGCTTTGGGGTTATGCTCTTGAGACGGCCGCATTCACACTGAATAGAACACCGTCAAAATCCGTTGAGACGACACCTTATGAACTATGGTTTAGCAAGAAACCAAAGTTGTCGTTTCTCAAAGTTTGGGGATGCGATGCTTATGTGAAGAAACTTCAACCTGATAAGCTCGAACCCAAATCGGAGAAATGTGTCTTCATAGGATACCCAAAGGAGACAGTTGGGTACACCTTCTATCACAGATCCGAAAGCAAGACATTTGTTGCCAAGAATGGATCCTTTCTAGAGAAGGATTTTCTCTCGAAAGAAGTGAGTGGGAGGAAAGTAGAACTTGATGAGGTAATTGTACCTTCTCCCTTATTTGAAAGCAGTTTGTCACAGAAACCTGTTTCTGAGACATCTACACCAAATAGTGAGGAAGTTGATGATGTTGATCATGAAACTTCAGATCAAGTTACTACTGTAACCTCGTAGATCAACCAGAGTAAGATCCGCACTGAGTGGTACGGTAATCCTGTTCGGAAGTCATGCTACTAGATCATGATGAACCTCACGAACTATGAAGAAGCGATGGTGAGCCCAGATTCATAAAATGGCTTGAGGCCATGAAATCGAGATGGGATCCATGTATGAAAACAAAGTATGGACTTTGGTTGACTTGCCCGAGGGTCGGCAAGCAATAGAAAACAAGTGGATTTTCAAGAAGAAGACCGACGACGACGGTAATGTAACTGTCTATAAAGCTCGACTTGTCGCAAAGGGTTTCGACAAGTTCAAGGGATTGACTACGATGAGACCTTCTCACCCGTAGCGATGCTTAAGTCTGTCCGAATCATGTTAGCAATTGCCGCATTTTATGATTATGAAATTTGGCAAATGGATGTAAAGACTGCATTCTGAATGGATTTACGGAAGAAGAGTTGTATATGAGGCAACCGAAGGTTTTATCGATCCAAAGGAGCTAACAAAGTGTGCAAGCTCCAGCGATCCATTTATGGACTGGTGCAAGCATCTCGAAGTTGGAATAAACGCTTTGATAGTGTGATCAAAGCATTTGGGTTCATCTGAGACTTTTGGAGAAGCTCGTATTTACAAGAAAGTGAGTGGGAGCTCTGTAGCATTTTCGATATTATATGTAGATGACATATTACTGATCGGAAATGATATAGAATTCTGGATAGCATAAAGGGATACTTGAATAAGAGTTTTCAATGAAAGACCTCGGTGAAGCTGCATACATATTGGGCATCAAAATCTATAGAGATAGATCAAGACGCTTAATTGGACTTTCACAAAGCACATACCTTGACAAAATTTTGAAGAAGTTCAAAATGGATCAAGCAAAGAAAGGGTTCTTGACTGTGTTGCAAGGTGTGAAGTTGAGTAAGACTCAATGCCCGACCACCGCAGAAGATAGAGAGAAAATGAAAGATGTTCCTATGCTTCAGCCATAGGCTCTATCATGTATGCAATCTGTGTACCAGACTGATGTGTGCCTTGCTATAAGCTTAGCAGGAGGTACCAAAGTAATCCAGAGTGGATCATGGACAGCGGTCAAGAACATCCCTGAAATACGAAAAGGACTAAGGATATGTTTCTCGATATGGAGGTGACAAAGAGCTCATCGTAAACGGTTATGTTGATGCAAGCTTTGACACCGATCCGGACGATTCTAAAACGCAGACCGGATCGATTTACACTAAACGGAGGAGCTGTCGGTTGGTGCAGTTCTAAACAAAGCGTCGAGTGGGATCTACTTGTGAAGGGAGTACATAGCAGCTTCGAAGCAGCTAATGAAGGAGTCGGATGAAGGAGTTCATATCCGATCTAGGTGTCATACCTAGTGCATCGGGTCCAATGAAAATCTTCGTGACAATATCGAGCAATTGCCTTAGCGAAGGAATCCAGATTTCACAAGAGGACCAAGCACATCAAGAGACGCTTCAATTCCATCCGGATTTAGTCCGGTGGGAGACATAGAGATTTGCAAGATACATACGGATCTGAATGTAGCAAGACCGTTGACTAAGCCTCTTCCACGAGCAAAACATGATCAACACCAAGACTCCATGGGTGTTAGAATCATTACTATGTAATCTAGATTATTGACTCTAGTGCAAGTGGGAGACTGAAGGAAATATGCCCTAGAGGCAATAATAAAGTTATTATTTATTTCCTTATTTCATGATAAATGTTTATCATTCATGCTAGAATTGTATTAACCGGAAACATAATACATGTGTGAATGCATAGACAAACAGAGTGTCACTAGTATGCCTCTACTAGACTAGCTTGTTGATCAAAGATGGTTATGTTTCCTAACCATGAACAAAGGGTTGTTATTTGATTAATAAGGTCACATCATTAGTTGAATGATCGATTGACATGACCCATTCCATTAGCTTAGCACACGATCGCTTAGTATGTTGCTACTGCTTTTATCCATGACTTATACATGTTCCTATAACTATGAGATTATGCAACTCCGTTTACGGAGGAACACTTTGGTGCTACCAAACGTCACAACGAATGGGTGATTATAAAGGAGTACTACAGGTGTCTCCAAAGGCAGATGTTGGGTTGGCGATTTCGAGATTAGGTTTTGTCACTCCGATTGTCGGAGAGGTATCTCTGGCCCTCTCGGTAATACACATCACTTAAGCCTTGCAAGCATTACAACTAATGAGTTAGCTGTGAGATGATGTATTACGGAACGAGTAAAGAGACTTGCCGTAACGAGATTGAACTAGGTATTGGATACCGACGATCGAATCTCGGGCAAGTAACATACCGATGACAAAGGGAACAACGTATGTTGTTATGCGGTCCGACCGATAAAGATCTTCGTAGAATATGTAGGAGCCAATATGGGCATCCAGGTCCCGCTATTGGTTATTGACCGAGACGTGTCTCGGTCATGTCTACATTGTTCTCGAACCGTAGGGTCCGCACGCTTAAGGTTTCGATGGCGGTTATATTATGAGTTTGTGTATTTTGATGTACGAAGGAGTTGAGTCCCGGATGTGATCACGGACATGACGAGGAGTCTCAAATGGTCGAGACATAAAGATTGATATATTGGACGGCTATATTCGGACACGGAAAGGTTCCAAGTTTCGGAGAAAACCGGAGTGCTTGGGAGGTTACGGAACCCCGGGAAGTTATGGGCCTTAGTGGGCCAAGAGGGAGAGAGAGGGCCGCACCAGAGGTGGCGCCCTGTGGGAGTCCGAATAGGACAAGGAGGGGGCGCGGCCCTCCTTTCCTCTCCTCTCCTCTCCTTCCTTCCCCTTCCTCCTTCCTAGTTGGACTAGGAAAGGGAGTCCTACTCCCACTAGGAGGAGGACTCCCCCCTCCTTGGCGCGCCTCCTAGGGCCGGCCGGCCTCCCCTTGCTCCTTTATATACGGGGCAGGGGCACCCTAGAACACACAAGTTGATCCTTGAGATCGTTCCTTAGCCGTGTCGGTGCCCCCTCCACCATAATCCACCTCGGTCATATCGAAGCGGTGCTTAGGCGAAGCCTGCGCCGATAGAGCATCAAGATCGTCACCACGCCGTCAGGCCGACGGAACTCTCCTCCCCAAGCTCTGCTGGATCGGAGCCCGAGGAGCGCCATCGAGCTGTACGCGCGTGTCAAGAACTCGAGGCGCCGGAGTAACGGCGCAGGATCGGTTGGATCGCGAGGAGAACGACGACTACTTCCTCTACGTTGTGAACGCTTCGCTTCGGTCTCACGAGGTGCGAGACAACACTCTCCCCTCTCGTTGCTATACATCACCATGATCTTGCGTGTGCGTAGGAAATTTTTTGAAATTACTATGTTCCCCAACATGACCATCGGAGCATGACCATAAAACATATCTCTCATATAAATAGAACAACCATTATTCTCGGATTTAAATGAGCAGCCATCTCGTATTAAACGAGATCCTGATACAATGTTCATGCTCAAACTTGGCACTAAATAACAATTATTAAGGTTCAAAACTAATCTCAGAGGTAAATGTAGAGGCAGCGTGCGACGGTGATCACATCGACTCTGGAACCATTCCCGACGCCGCATCATCACCTCGTCCTTCGCTAGTCTCCGTTTATTCCACAGCTCTGCTTTGTGAGTTACAAATATGAGCAACGGCACGGTATCAAATACCTGGGAGTTACTACGAGTATCGGTAAGGTACACATCAATTACTTGTATATCAAATATACCTTTGGTGTTGCCGGCCTTCTTATCCGCTAAGTATTTGGGGCAGTTCCGCTTCCAGTGACCCTTCCCCTTGCAATAAAAGCACTCAGTCTCAGGCTTGGGTCCATTCTTTGACTTCTTCCCAATAACTGGCTTACCGGGCGCGGCAACATCCTTGTCGTCCTTCTTGAAGTTCTTCTTGCCCTTGCCCTTCTTGAACTTAGTGGTCTTATTGACCATCAACACTTGATGTTCTTTCTTGATTTCAACCTCTGCTGTCTTGAGCATTGGAAACACTTCAGGAATGGTCTTCACCATCCCCTGCTTGTTGTAGTTCATCACAAAGCTCTTGTAGCTTGGTGGGAGTGACTGGAGGATTCTGTCAATGACCGCCTCATCTGGGAGGTTAATGTTCAGCTGGGTCATACGGTTGTGGAACCCATACATCTTGAGTATGTGCTCACTGACAGAACTGTTTTCCTCCATCTTACAACTATAGAACTTGTCGGAGACATCATATCTCTCGACCCGGGCATGAGCTTGAAAAACCAGTTTCAGCTCTTCGAACATCTCATATGCTCCGTGATGCTCAAAACGCTTTTGGAGCCCCGGTTCTAAGCTGTAAAGCATGAAGCACTGAACGAGGGAGTAATCATCAGCACGAGACTGCCAAGTGTTCATAATGTCTTGGTTCTCTGGGACGGGAGCGTCACCTAGCGGTCCTTCTAGGACATATTGTTTCCTGGCAGCTATGAGGATGATCCTCAGGTTCCGGACCCAGTCCGTATAGTTGCTGCCATCATCTTTCATCTTGGTTTTCTCTAGGAACGCGTTGAAGTTCATGTTGACATGAGCGTTGGCCATTTGATCTACAAGACATATTTGCAAAGGTTTTAGACTAAGTTCATGATAATTAAGTTCATCTAATCAAATTATGAACTCCCACTTAGATTAGACATCCCTCTAGTCATCTAAGTGTTACACGATCCGAGTCGACTAGGCCGTGTCCGATCATCACGTGAGACGGAGTAGTCATCGTCGGTGAACATCTTCATGTTGATCGTATCTTCCATACGACTCGTGTTCGACCTTTAGGTCTCCGTGTTCCGAGGCCATGTCTGTACATGCTAGGCTCGTCAAGTTAACCCTAAGTGTTTTTGCGTGTGTAAAACTGTCTTACACCCGTTGTATGTGAACGTAAGGATCTATCACACCCGATCATCACGTGGTGCTTCGAAACGACGAACTGTAGCAACGGTGCACAGTTAGGGGAGAACACTTCTTGAAATTGTTATAAGGGATCATCTTATTTACTACCGTTGTTCTAAGTAAACAAGATGCATAAACATATAAAACATCACATGCAATTATATAGTTGTGACATGATATGGCCAATATCATATATCTCCATTGATCTCCAATCTTCGGGGCTCCATGATCATCTTGTCACCGGCATGACACCATGATCTCCATCATCGTGTCTTCATGAAGTTGTCACGCCAACAACTACTTCTACTTCTATGGCTAACGCATTTAGCAATTAAGTAAAGTAGTACATGGCGTTCTTCAATGACACGCAGGTCATACAAAAAAATAAAGACAACTCCTATGGCTCCTGCAGGTTGTCATACTCATCGACATGCAAGTCGTGAATCCTATTACAAGAACATGATCTCATACATCACAATACATCATTCATCACAACTTCTGGCCATATCACATCACATGAACAATCGCTGCAAAAACAAGTTAGACGTCCTCTAATTGTTGTTGCATCTTTTACGTGGCTGCAATTGGGTTCTAGCAAGAACGTTTTCTTACCTACGAATAACCACAACGTGATTTTGTCAACTTCTATTTACCCTTCATAAGGACCCTTTTCATCAAATCCGCTCCAACTAAAGTGGGAGAGACAGACACCCGCCAGCCACCTTATGCAACTAGTGCATGTCATGTTAGGGAACGTAGTAATTTCAAAAAAATTCCTATGCACACGCAACATCATGGTGATGATATAGCAACGAGAGGGGAGAGTGTTCGTCCACGTACCCTCGTAGACCGTAAGCGGAAGCGTTAGCACAACGTGGTTGATGTAGTCGTACGCCTTCACGATCCGACCGATCGAAGCACCGAACGTACGGGGCCTCCGAGTTCAGCACACGTTCAGCTCGATGACGATCTCCGGCCCTCCGATCCAGCAAAGGCTCCGGAGATGTGTTCTGTCAGCACGACGGCGTGGTGACGATGATGATGTTCTACCGGCGCAGGGCTTCGCCTAAACTCCGCGACGATATGACCGAGGTGGAATATGGTGGAAGGGGCACCGACACGGCTAAGGAACGATCCGTAGATCAACTTGTGTGTCTTTGGGGTGCCCCCGCCCGTATATAAAGGAGCCAGGGGAGGAGGCGGCCGGCCTAGAGGGCGCGCTGGGGGGAGTCCTACTCCCACGGGAGTAGGACTCCTCTTTCCAAGTAGGAGTAGGAGAAGGGGAAAGAGGAGGAAGAGGGAAGGAAGGGGGCGCCGCCTTCCCTTGTCCTATTCGGACTAGGAGAAGAAAGGCGCGCGCCCCTCCTCGGCTCCTTCCTCTTCTCCCTCGTGGCCCATGTAGGCCCATTAACCCCGGGGTTCCGTAACCTCCGGTACTCGGTAAAATGCCGTTTTACCGGAACCATTCCGATGTCCAAACATAGGCTTCCAATATATCAATCTTTATGTCTCGACCATTACGAGACTCCTCGTCATGTCCGTGATCACATCCGGGACTCGAACAAACTTCGTACATCAAAACTTATAAACTCATAATAAAACTGTCATCGAAACGGTAAGCGTGCGGACCCTACGGGTTCGAGAACTATGTAGACATGACCTAAAACCATTCTCGGTCAATAACCAATAGCGGGACCTGGATGCCCATATTGGTTCCTACATATTCTACAAAGATCTTTATCGGTCAAACCGCATAACAACATACGTTGTTCCCTTTGTCATCAGTATGTTACTTGTCCGAGATTTGATCGTCGGTATCCAATACCTACTTCAATCTCGTTACTGGCAAGTCTCTTTACTCGTTCTGTAATACGTCATCTCATAACTAACTCATTAATTATAATGCTTGCAAGGCTTAAGTGATGAGTATTACCAAGAGGGCCCAGAGATACCTCTCCGACAATCGGAGTGACAAAACCTAATCTCGAAATACGCCAACTCAACATGTACCTTCGGAGACACCTGTAGTACTCCTTTATAATCACCCGATTACGTTGTGACGCTTGGTAGTACCAAAGTGTTCCTCCGGTAAACGGGAGTTGCATAATTCTCATAGTTACAGGAACATGTATAAGTCCTGAAGAAAGCAATAGCAGAATACTAAACGATCAAGTGCTAAGCTAACGGGATGGGTCATGTCAATCACATCATTCTCCTAATGATGTGATCTCATTAATCAAATGACAACGTATGTCTATGGTTAGGAAACATAACCATCTTTGATAAATGAGCTAGTCAAGTAGAGGCATACTAGTGACTATATGTTTGTCTATGTATTCACACATGTATCATGTTTCCGGTTAATACAATTCTAGCATGAATAATAAACATTTATCATTATATGAGGAAATAAATAATAACTTTATTATTGCCTCTAGGGCATATTTCCTTCAGTCTCCCACTTTCACTAGAGTCAATAATCTAGATTACATAGTAATGATTCTAACACCCATGGAGTCTTGGTGCTGATCATGTTTTTCTCGTGAGAGAGGCTTAGTCAACGGGTCTGCAATATTCAGATCCGTATGTATCTTGCAAATCTCTATGTCTCCCACTTGGACTTGGTCCCGAATGGAATTGAAGCGTCTCTTGATGTGCTTGGTCCTCTTGTGAAATCTGGATTCCTTTGCCAAGGCAATTGCACCAGTATTGTCACAGAAGATCTTCATTGGTCCCGATGCACTAGGTATGACACCTAGATCGGAAATGAACTCCTTCATCCAGACTCCTTCATTTGCTGCTTCAGAAGCAGCTATGTACTCCGCTTCACATGTAGATCCCGCCACGACGCTTTGTTTAGAACTGCACCAACTTACAGCTCCACCGTTTAACATAAACACGTATCCGGTTTGCGATTTAGAATCGTCCGGATCAGTGTCAAAGCTTGCATCAACGTAACCTTTTACGACTAGCTCTTTGTCACCTCCATATACGAGAAACATATCCTTAGTCCTTTTCAGGTATTTCAGGATGTTCTTGACCGCTGTCCGATGATCCACTCTGGATTACTTTGGTACCTTCCTGCCAAGCTTATTGCTAAGCATACGTCAGGTCTGGTACACAGCATTGCATACATGATAGAGCCTATGGCTGAAGCATAGGGAACATCTTTCATTTTCTCTCTATCTTCTGCTGTGGTCGGGCATTGAGTCTGACTCAACTTCACACCTTGTAGCACAG
Organism: Aegilops speltoides; assembly: GCA_021437245.1. Taxonomy (NCBI): domain Eukaryota; kingdom Viridiplantae; phylum Streptophyta; class Magnoliopsida; order Poales; family Poaceae; genus Aegilops; species Aegilops speltoides. The sequence continues at coordinate 9,584,258 of CM038141.1, read as the reverse complement.
GCAAAAATCCTTTCTTTGCCTGATCCATTTTGAACTTTTTCAAAATTTTGTCAAGGTATGTGCTTTGTGAAAGTCCTATTAAGCGTCTTGATCTATCTCTATAGATCTTGATGCCCAATATATAAGCAGCTTCACCGAGGTCTTCCATTGAAAAACTTTTACTCAAGTATCCCTTTATGCTATCCAGAAATTCTATATCATTTCCAATCAACAATATGTCATCTACATATAAAACTAGAAATGCTACAGAGCTCCCACTCACTTTCTTGTAAATACAGGCTTCTCCAAAAGTCTGTATAAAACCATATGCTTTGATCACACTATCAAAGCATTTATTCCAACTCTGAGATGCTTGCACCAGTCCATAAATGGAACGCTGGAGCTTGCACACTTTGTTAGCACCTTTTGGATCAACAAAACCTTCTGGCTGCATCATATACAACTCTTCTTCTAGAAATCCATTCAAGAATGCAGTCTTGACATCCATTTGCCAAATTTCATAATCATAAAATGCAGCAATAGCTAACATGATTCGGACAGACTTAAGCATCGCTACGGGTGAGAAAGTCTCATCGTAGTCAACCCCTTGAACTTGTCGAAAACCTTTCGCAACAAGTCGAGCTTTATAGACAGTTACATTACCATCAGCGTCAGTCTTCTTCTTAAAGATCCATTTATTCTCAATGGCTTGCCGATCATTGGGCAAGTCAACCAAAGTCCATACTTTGTTTTCATACATGGATCCCATCTCAGATTTCATGGCCTCTAGCCATTTTGTAGAATCTGGGCTCATCATCGCTTCCTCATAGTTCGTAGGTTCATCATGGTCAAGTAACATGACTTCCAGAATAGGATTACCGTACCACTCTGGTCCGGATCTTACTCTGGTAGACCTACGAGGTTCAGTAGAAACTTGATCTGAAGTTTCATGATCAATATCATTAGCTTCCTCACTGATTGGTGTAGTTGTCACAGGAACCGGTTCTTGTGATGAACTACTTTCCCATAAGGGAGTAGATACAGTTATCTCATCAAGTTCTACTTTCCTCCCACTCACTTCTTTCGAGAGAAACTCCTTCTCTAGAAAGGATCCGAATTTAGCAACGAAAATCTTGCCCTCAGATCTGTGATAGAAGGTGTACCCAATAGTCTCCTTTGGGTATCCTATGAAGACACATTTCTCCGATTTGGGTTCGAGCTTATTTGGTTGAAGTTTCTTCACATAAGCATCGCAGCCCCAAATTTTAAGAAACGACAACTTTGGTTTCTTGGCAAACCACAGTTCATAAGGTGTCATCTCAACGGATTTTGATGGTGCCCTATTTAACGTGAATGCGGCCGTCTCTAAAGCATAACCCCAAAACGATAGCGGTAAATCGGTAAGAGACATCATAGATCGCACCATATCAAGTAAAGTACGATTACGACGTTCGGACACACCATTTCGTTGTGGTGTTCCAGGTGGCATGAGTTGCGAGACTATCCCGCATTGTTTCAAGTGTAGACCAAACTCGTAACTCAAATATTCTCCTCCACGATCAGATCGTAGAAACTTTATTTTCTTGTTACGATGATTTTCCACTTCACTCTGAAATTCTTTGAACTTTTCAAATGTTTCAGACTTGTGTTTCATTAAGTAGATATACCCATATCTGCTTAAATCATCTGTGAAGGTGAGAAAATAACGATATCCACCACGAGCCTCAACATTCATTGGACCACATACATCTGTATGTATGATTTCCAACAAATCTGTTGCTCTCTCCATAGTACCGAGAAGCGGCGTTTTAGTCATCTTGCCCATAAGGCACGGTTCATAAGTACCAAGTGATTCATAATCAAGTGATTCCAAAAGCCCATCGGTATGGAGTTTCTTCATGCGTTTTATACCGATATGACCTAAGCGGCAAGTGCCACAAATAAGTTGCACTATCATTATCAACTCTGCATCTTTTGGTTTCAACACTATGAATATGTGTATCACTACTATCGAGATTCAATAAAAATAGACCACTCTTCAAGGGTGCATGACCATAAAGATATTACTCATATAAATAGAACAACTATTATTCTCGATTTAAATGAATAACCGTCTCGCATCAAACAAGATCCAGATATAATGTTCATGCTCAACTCGGCACCAAATAACAATTATTTAGGTCTAATACTAATCCCGATGGTAGATGTAGAGGTAGCGTGCCGACCGCGATCACATCGACTTTGGAACCATTTCCCACGCCGCATTGTCACCTCGTCCTTAACTAATCTTCGCTAATCCGTAGTCCCTGCTTTGAGTTGCAAATATTAGCAATGTAACCCGATATCAAATACCCAGTGCTCTGCGAGCATTAGTAAGGTACACATTCATAACATGTATATCACATATACCTTTGTTCACTTTGCCATCCTTCTTATCCGCCAAATACTTGGGGCAGTTCCGCTTCGGTGTCGATGCGCTTTCAAGAGAAGCACTCAGTTTCAGGCTTAGGTCCAGACTTGGGTTTCTTCTCTTGAGCAGCAACTTGCTTGCCATTCCTTTTGAAGTTCCCCTTTTTCTTCCCTTTGCCCTTCTTCTTGAAACTAGTGGTTTTGTTAACCATCAACACTTGATGCTCCTTCTTGATTTCTACCTCCATGCTTTCAAAGATCGCGAAGAGCTCGGGAATAGTCTTGTTCATCCCTTGCATATTATAGTTCATCACGAAGCTCTTGTAGCTTGGTGGCAGTGATTGCAGAATTCTGTCAATGACACTATCATCACAAAGATTAACTCCCAGTTGAATCAAGTGATTATTATACCCAGACATTTTGAGTATGTGTTCACTGACAGAACTATTCTCCTCCATCTTGCAGCTATAGAACTTATTGGAGACTTCATATCTCTCAATCCGGGCATTTGCTTGAAATATTAACTTCAACTCTTGGAACATCTCATATGCTCCATGATGTTCAAAACGTCGTTGAAGGCCTGGTTCTAAGCCGTAAAGCATGGCACACTGAACTATAGAGTAGTCATCAGCTTTGCTCGCAGACGTTCTTAACGTCGTCGGCCACATCAAGCGGCTGGCACGGCACCCGATGGTGCTTCGGGCGTAACTTTTACGTGCAGCAATGAGGATAATCCTCAAAGTTACGGACCCGATCCGTGTAATTGCTACCATCATCTTTCAACTTTGCTTTCTCAAGGAACGCATTAAAATTCAACGGAACAACAACACGAGCCATCTATCTACAAACAAACAAAGACAAGCAAGATACTATCAGGTACTAAGTTCATGATAAAATTAAGTTCAATTAATCATATTACTTAAGAACTCCCACTTAGAAAGACATCTCTCTAGTCATCTAAGTGATCACATGATCCAAATCAACTAAACCATGTCCGATCATCACCACGTGAGATGGAGTAGTTTCAATGGTGAACATCGCTATGTTGATCATATCTACTATATGATTCACGCTCGACCTTTCGGTCTCCGTGTTCGAGGCCATATCTGTATATGCTAGGCTCGTCAAGTATAACTGAGTATTCGCGTGTGCAACTATTTTGCACCCGTTGTATTTGAACGTAGAGCCTATCACACCCGATCATCACGTGGTGTCTCAAAGACGAAGAACTTTCACAACGGTGCATACTCGGGAGAACACTTCTTGATAATTAGTGAGAGATCATCTTAAAATGCTACCGTCAATCAAAGCAAGATAAGATGCATAAAGGATAAACATCACATGCAATCAATATAAGTGATATGATATGGTCATCATCATCTTGTCCTTGTGATCTCCATCTTCGAAGCACCGTCATGATCACCATCATCACCGGCGCGACACCTTCATCTTCATCGTAGCATCGTTGTCATTACGCCATCTATTGCTTCTACGACTATCGCTACCGTTTAGTATAAAGTAAAGTAATTACAGGGCGTTTGCATTTCATACAATAAAGCGACAACCATATGGCTCCTGCCAGTTGCCGATAACTTCGGTTACAAAACATGATCATCTCATACAATAAAATATAGCATCACGTCTTGACCATATCACATCACAACATGCCCTGCAAAAACAAGTTAGACGTCCTCTACTTTGTTGTTGCAAATTTTACGTGGCTGCTACGGGCTTAGCAAGAATCGTTCTTACCTAAGCAACAAAAACCACAACGATAGTTCATCAAGTTGGTGCTGTTTTAACCTTCGCAAGGACCGGGCGTAGCCACACTCGATTCAGCTAAAGTGAGAGAGACAGACACCCGCCAGTCACCTTTAAGCACGAGTGCTCGTAACGGTGAAACCAGTCTCGCGTAAGCGTACGCGTAATGTCGGTCCGGGACGCTTCATCTCACAATACCGCTGAACCAAAGTATGACATGCTGGTAAGCAGTTGAAGGAAATATGCCCTAGAGGCAATAATAAAGTTATTATTTATTTCCTTATTTCATGATAAATGTTTATCATTCATGCTAGAATTGTATTAACCGGAAACATAATACATGTGTGAATGCATAGACAAAAGAGTGTCACTAGTATGCCTCTACTAGACTAGCTTGTTGATCAAAGATGGTTATGTTTCCTAACCATGAACAAAGGGTTGTTACTTGATTAATAAGGTCACATCATTAGTTGAATGATCGATTGACATGACCCATTCCATTAGCTTAGCACACGATCGTTTAGTATGTTGCTACTGCTTTTATCCATGACTTATACATGTTCCTATAACTATGAGATTATGCAACTCCGTTTACGGAGGAACACTTTGGTGCTACCAAACGTCACAACGAATCGGGTGATTATAAAGGAGTACTACAGGTGTCTCCAAAGGCAGATGTTGGGTTGGCGTATTTGAGATTAGGTTTTGTCACTCCGATTGTCGGAGAGGTATCTCTGGGCCCTCTCGGTAATACACATCACTTAAGCCTTGCAAGCATTACAACTAATGAGTTAGCTGTGAGATGATGTATTACGAACGAGTAAAGAGACTTGCCGTAACGAGATTGAACTAGGTAATGGATACCGACGATCGAATCTCGGGCAAGTAACATACCGATGACAAAGGGAACAACGTATGTTGTTATGCGGTCTCGACCGATAAAGATCTTCGTAGAATATGTAGGAGCCAATATGGGCATCAGGTCCCGCTATTGGTTATTGACGGAGACGTGTCTCGGTCATGTCTACATTGTTCTCGAACCGTAGGGTCCGCAAGCTTAAGGTTTCGATGACGGTTATATTATGAGTTTGTGTATCTTGATGTACCGAAGGAGTTTGAGTCCGGATGTGATCACGGACATGACGAGGAGTCTCTAAATGGTCGAGACATAAAGATTGATATATTGACGGCTATATTCGGACACGGAAATGTTCGGAAGTTTCCGGAGAAAACCGGAGTCTTTGGAGGGTTACCGGAACCCCCGGGAAGTTATGGGCCTTAGTGGGCCAAGAGGGGAGAGAGGGCCGCACCGGAGGTGGCGCCCTGTGGGAGTCCGAATAGGACAAGGAGGGGGCGCCCCCTTCCCTCTCCTCTCCTCTCCTTCCTTCCCCTTCCTCCTTCCTAGTTGGACTAGGAAAGGGAGTCCTACTCCCACTAGGAGGAGGACTCCCCCCTCCTTGGCGCGCCTCCTAGGGCGGCCGGCCCTCCCCTTGCTCCTTTATATCACTGGGGGGGGGGCACCCTAGAACACACAAGTTGATCCTTGAGATCGTTCCTTAGCCGCTGTGCGGTGCCCCTCCACCATAATCCACCTCGGTCATATCAGCGGTGCTTAGGCGAAGCCTGCGTCGGTAGAACATCAAGATCGCCACCATGCCGTCGTCCGACGGAACTCTCCCTCCCCGAAGCTCTGCTGGATCGGAGCCCGAGGAGCGTCATCGAGCTGTACGCGTGTCAAGAACTCGGAGGCGCCGAATAACGGCGCTGGGATCGGTTGGATCGCGAGGAGAATGTACGACTACTTCCTCTACGTTGTGAGCGCTTCCGCCGGGTCACGAGGGTGCGTAGACAACACTCTCCCCTCTCGTTGCTATACATCACCATGATCTTGCGTGTGCGTAGGAAATTTTTGAAATTACTCGTTCCCCAACAAATGGCATCCGAGCCTAGGTTTTTATGGTTTGATGTTTTGCACGAGTAGAACACAAGTGAGTTGTGGGCGATACAAGTCATACTACCTACCAGCATGTCATATTTTGGTTCAGCGGTATTGTGAGATGAAGCAGCCGGACCGACATTACGCGACGCTTCGCGAGACTGGTTTCACCGTTACGAGCACTCGTGCTTAAAGGTGACTGGCGGGTGTCTGTCTCTCTCACTTTAGTTGAACTGAGTATGGCTACGCCCGTCCTTGAGAAGGTTAAAGCGAGTCTATTTGACGAAGTATCGTTGTGGTTTTGATGCGAGGTGAGATTGGTTCTTGCTTAAGCCCGTAGCAGCCACGTAAAATTTGCAACAACAAAGTAGAGGACGTCTAACTTGTTTTTGCAGGGCATGTTGTGATGTGATATGGTCAAGACGTGATGCTATATTTTATTGTATGAGATGATCATGTTTTGTAACCGGTTATCGGCAATCGGCTGGAGCCATATGGTTGTCGCTTTATTGTATGAAATGCAAACGCCTGTAATTGCTTTACTTTATCACTAAGCGGTAGCGATAGTCGAGAAGCAATAGATGGCGAAACGACAACGATGCTACGATGGAGATCAAGGTGTCGGCGCGGTGGCGATGGTGATCACAACGGTGCTTCGGAGATGGAGATCACAAGCACAAGATGATGATGGCCATATCATATCACTTATATTGATTGCATGTGATGTTTATCCTTTATGCATCTTATCTTGCTTTGATTGACGGTAGCATTTTAAGATGATCTCTCACTAAAATTATCAAGTAGTGTTCTCCCTGAGTATGCACCGTTGCCAAAGTTCGTCATGCCGAGACACCACGTGATGATCGGGTGTGATAAGCTCTACGTCCATCTACAACGGGTGCAAGCCAGTTTTGCACACGCAGAATACTCAGGTTATACTTGACGAGCCTAGCATATGCAGATATGGCCTCGGAACACGGAGACCGAAAGGTCGGCGTGAATCATATAGTAGATATGATCAACATAAGATGTTCACCATTGAAAACTACTCCATCTCACGTGATGATCGGTTATGGTTTAGTTGATTTGGATCGTGATCACTTAGATGACTAGAGAGATGTCTGTCTAAGTGGGAGTTCTTAAGTAATATGATTAATTGAACTTAAATTTATCATGAACTTAGTACTGATAGTATCTTGCATGTCTATGTTTGTTTGTAGATAGATGGCTCGTCTTTGTTGTTCCGTTGAATTTTAGTGCGTTCCTTGAGAAAGCAAAGTTGAAAGATGATGGTAGCAATTACGGATCGGGTCCGTAACTTGAGGATTATCCTCATTGCTGCACGGAAGAGTTACGTCTGGATGCACCGCTAGGTGCCGAACTTCTTCTTGATGCAACCGACGACGTTAAGAACGCTTGGCGAGCATAGCTGATGACTACTCTATAGTTCGATGTGCCATGCTTTACGGCTTAGAACGGGTCTTCAACGACGTTTTAAACGTCATGGAGCATATGAGATGTTCCAGAGTTGAAGTTGATATTCAACAGAATGCCCGAATTGAGAGATATGAAGTCTCCAATAAGTTCTATAGCTGCAAGATGGAGGAGAATAGTTCATCGGTGAGCACATACTCGTAATGTCCGGTATTAGAATCACTTGACTCAACCGGGAGTTAATCTTCCGGATGATTGTGTCATTGATGAATTCTTCAATCACGCCACCAAGCTACAAAGGCTTCGTGATGAACTATAATATGCAAGGGTTAGTAAAGACTATACCGAGCTCTTCGCAATGCTAAAGGTCATGGAGGTAGAAATCAAGAAGGAGCATCAAGTGTTGATGGTCAATAAGACCACTAGTTTCAAGAAGAAAGGCAAAGGGAAGAAGAAGGAACTTCAAGAAGAACAGCAAGCAAGTTGTTGCTCAGAGAAGAAACCCAAGTGCGGACCTAAACCTGAAAATCGAGTGCTTCTCCGCAAGCGGATAGTCCTTTGAAGCGGAACTGCCCCAAGTATTTGGCGGATAAGAAGGATGGCAAGGTGAACAAAGGTATATGTGATATACATGTTATTGATGTGTACCTTACTAGAGCTCGCAGATAGCACTGGTATTTGATCTGGTTCATTGCTAATATTTGCAACTCAAACAGGGACTACGGATTGCTTAACACGGCAAAGGACGAGGTGACGATGCGTGTGGGAAATGGTTCCAAAGTCGATGTGATCGCAATCGCACGCTACCTCTACATCTCCTTCGGGATTAGTTTTAGACCTAAATAATTGTTATTTGGTGCTGCGTTGAGCATGAACATTATATCTGGATCTTGTTTGATGCGAGGCGGTTATTCATTTAAATCAGAGAATAATGGTTGTTCTATTTATATGAGTAATATCTTTTATGGTCATGCACCCTTGAAGAGTGGTCTATTTTGATGAATCTCGATAGTAGTGATACACATATTCATAATGTTGAAGCCAAAAGATGCAGAGTTGATAATGATAGTGCAACTTATTTGTGTAATCGCCGTTTAGGTCATATCGGTATAAAACGCATGAAGAAACTCCATACCGATGGACTTTTGGAGTCACTTGATTATGAATCACTTGGCACTTGCGAACCGTGCCTCATGGGCAAGATGACTAAAACCCGTTCTCGGTACTATGGAGAGAGCAACAGATTTATTGGAAATCATACATACGAGATGTATGTGGTCCGATGAATGTTGAGGCTCGTGGCGGATATCGTTATTTTCTCACCTTCACAGATGATTTAAGCATATATGGGTATATCTACTTAATGAAACATAAGTCTGAAACATTTGAAAAGTTCAAAGAATTTCAGAGTGAAGTTGAAAATCATCGTAATAAGAAAATTAAATTTCTACGATCTGTTCGTGGAGGTGAATATTTGAGTTACGAGTTTGGTCGCATTTGAAACAATGCGGAATAGTTTCAATAACTCACGCCACCCGAACACCACAACGTAATGGTGTGTCCGAACGTCGAATCGCACTTTACTAGATATGGTGCGATCTATGATGTCTCTTACAGATTTACCGCTATCGTTTTGGGGTTATGCTCTTGAGACGGCCGCATTCACACTGAATAGAACACCGTCAAAATCCGTTGAGACGACACCTTATGAACTATGTTTTAGCAAGAAACCAAATTTGTCATTTCTCAAAGTTTGGGGATGCGATGCTTATGTGAAAAAACTTCAACCTGATAAGCTCGAACCCAAATCGGAGAAATGTGTCTTCATAGGATACCCAAAGGAGACAGTTGGGTACACCTTCTATCACAGATCCAAAGGCAAGACATTTGTTGCCAAGAATGGATCCTTTCTAGAGAAGGATTTTCTCTCGAAAGAAGTGAGTGGGAGGAAAGTAGAACTTGATGAGGTAATTGTACCTTCTCCCTTATTTGAAAGCAGTTTGTCACAGAAACCGGTTTCTGAGACATCTACACCAAATAGTGAGGAAGTTGATGATGTTGATCATGAAACTTAAGATCAAGTTACTACTGAGAACCTCGTAGATCAACAGAGTAAGATCCGCACGAGTGGTACGGTAATCCTGTTCGGAAGTCATGCTACTAGATCATGATGAACCTACGAACTATGAAGAAGCGATGGTGAGTCCAGATTCATAAAATGGCTTGAGGCCATGAAATCGAGATGGGATCCATGTATGAAAACAAAGTATGGACTTTGGTTGACTTGCCCGAGGGTCGACAAGCAATAGAAAACAAGTGGATTTTCAAGAAGAAGACCGACGCCGACGGTAATGTAATCGTCTACAAAGCACGACTTGTCACAAAGGGTTTCGACAAGTTCAAGGGATTGACTACGATGAGACCTTCTCACCCGAAGCGATGCTTAAGTCTGTCGAATCATGTTAGCAATTGCCACATTTTATGATTATGAAATTTGGCAAATGGATGTAAAGCTGCATTCTGAATGGATTTACGGAAGAAGAGTTGTATATGATGCAACCAGAAGGTTTTATCGATCCAAAGGATCTAACAAAGTGTGCAAGCTCCAGTGATCCATTTATGGACTGGTGCAAGCATCTCGAGTTGGAATAAACACTTTGATAGTGTGATCAAAGCATTTGGGTTCATCTGAGACCTTTGGAGAAGCCTGTATTTACAAGAAAGTGAGTGGGAGCTCTGAGCATTTACGATATTATATGTAGATGACATATTACTGATCGGAAATGATATAGAATTCTGGATAGCATAAAGGGATACTTGAATAAGAGTTTTTCAATGAAAGACCTCGGTGAAGCTGCATACATATTGGGTATCAAAATCTATAGAGATAGATCAAGGCGCTTAATTGGACTTTCACAAAGCACATACCTTGACAAAATTTTGAAGAAGTTCAAAATGGATCAAGCAAAGAAAGGGTTCTTGCTCGTGTTGCAAGGTGTGAAGTTGAGTAAGACTCAATGCCCGACCACTGCAGAAGATAGAGAGAAAATGAAAGATGTTCCTATGCTTCAGCCATAGGCTCTATCATGTATGCAATGCTTGTGTACCAGACTGATGTGTGCCTTGCTATAAGCTTAGCGGGGAGGTACCAAAGTAATCCAGAGTGGATCATCGGACGGTCAAGAACATCTGAAATACACGAAAAGGACTAAGGATATGTTTTCGATATGGAGGTGACAAAGAGCTCATAAATGGCAGTTACGTTGATGCAAGCTTTGACATCGATCCGACGATTCTAAATCGCAGACCGGATCGTATTTACACTAAACGGAGGAGCTGTCGGTTGGTGCAGTTCTAAACAAAGCGTCGTGGCGGGATCTACATGTGAAGCGGAGTACATAGCAGCTTCGAAGCAGCTAATGAAGGAGTGCGGATGAAGGAGTTCATATCCGATCTAGGTGTCATACCTAGTGCATCGGGTCCAATGAAAATCTTCGTGACAATATCGAGCAATTGCCTTAGCGAAGAATCCAGATTTCACAAGAGGACCAAGCACATCAAGAGACGCTTCAATTCCATCCGGGATTTAGTCGGTGGGAGACATAGAGATTTGCAAGATACATACGGATCTGAATGTAGCAGACCGTTGACTAAGCCTCTTCCACGAGCAAAACATGATCAACACCAAGACTCCATGGGTGTTAGAATCATTACTATGTAATCTAGATTATTGACTCTAGTGCAAGTGGGAGATGAAGGAAATATGCCCTAGAGGCAATAATAAAGTTATTATTTATTTCCTTATTTCATGATAAATGTTTATCATTCATGCTAGAATTGTATTAGGAAACATAATACATGTGTGAATGCATAGACAAGCAGTGTCACTAGTATGCCTCTACTAGACTAGCTTGTTGATCAAAGATGGTTATGTTTCCTAACCATGAACAAAGGGTTGTTATTTGATTAATAAGGTCACATCATTAGTTGAATGATCGATTGACATGACCCATTCCATTAGCTTAGCACACGATCGTTTAGTATGTTGCTACTGCTTTTATCCATGACTTATACATGTTCCTATAACTATGAGATTATGCAACTCCGTTTACGGAGGAACACTTTAGGTGCTACCAAGCGTCACAGCGTGAAGCGGGTGATTATAAAGGAGTACTACAGGTGTCTCCAAAGGCGGATGTTGGGTTGGCGTATTTGAGATTAGGTTTTGTCACTCCGATTATGGAGAGGTATCTCTGGGCCCTCTCGGTAATACACATCACTTAAGCCTTGCAAGCATTACAACTAATGAGTTAGCTGTGAGATGATGTATTACGGAGCGAGTAAAGAGACTTGCGTGCGAGATTGAACTAGGTATTGGATACCGACGATCGAATCTCGGGCAAGTAACATACCGATGACAAAGGAACAAGCGTATGTTGTTATGCGGTCGACCGATAAAGATCTTCGTAGAATATGTAGGGCCAATATGGGCATCCAGGTCCGCTATTGGTTATTGACGGAGGCGTGTCTCGGTCATGTCTACATTGTTCTCGAACCGTAGGGTCCATGCACGCAAGGTTTCGATGGCGGTTATATTATGAGTTTGTGTATTTTGATGTACGAAGGAGTTGAGTCCGGATGTGATCACGGACATGACGAGAGTCTCGAAATGGTCGAGACATTGATATATTGACGGCTATATTCGGACACGGAAGGTTCGGAAGTTTCGGAGAAAACCGAGTCTGGGAGGTTTCTGGAACCCGGGAAGTTATGGGCCTTAGTGGGCCAAGAGGGAGAGAGGGCCGCACGGGAGGTGGCGCGCCCCCTCGGACTAGGAGGGGGCGGCTCCCCTTCCCTCTTCGTCTCCTCTCCTTCCTTCCCCTTCCTCCTTCCTAGTTGGACAAGGAAAGGGAGTCCTACTCCCACTAGGAGGAGGCTCCCCCTCCCTGGCGCGCCTCCTAGGGCGGCCGGCCCTCCCCTTGCTCCTTTATATCACAGGCGGGGGGCACCCTAGAACACACAAGTTGATCCTTGAGATCGTTCCTTAGCCGTGTGCGGTGCCCCCTCCACCATAATCCACCTCGGTCATATCGTGGCGGTGCTTAGGCGAAGCCTGCATCGATGAGCATCAAGATCGTCCTGCGCCGTCGTCTTGTGGAACTCTCCTCCCAAGCTCTGCTGGATCGGAGCCCGAGGGCGTCATCGAGCTGTCTACGCGTGTCAAGAACTCGGGCGCGAAATGTAGTGGCTGGGATCGGTTGGATCGCGAGGAGAATGTCGACTACTTCCTCTACGTTGTGGCGCTTCGCTTCGGTCTCACGAGGGTACGAGACAACACTCTCCCTCTTGTTGCTATACATCACCATGATCTTGCGTGTGCGTAGGAATTTTTGAAATTACTCGTTCCCCAACAACAGTATGAATTGTATCGCCCACAACTCACTTGTGTTCTACTCGTGCATATAACATCAGCGTATAAAACCTGGCTCGATACCCTTTGTTAGGGGCGTAGTAATTTCAAAATATTCCCTACGCACACGCAAGATCATGGTGATGATATAGCAACGAGAGGAAGAGTGTTCGCCCACGTCCGTCAGAGACCGTAGCGGAAGCGTTAACAACGTGGTTGATGTAGTCGCACGTCTTCACGATCCGACCGATCCAAGCACCGAACGACGGGCCTCGAGTTCAAGACACGTTCAGCTCGATGGCGATCTCCGGCCCTCCGATCTAGCAAAGGCCGGAGATGAGTTCCACAAGACGACGGCATGGTGATGATGATGATGTTCTACTGCACAGGCCGCTAAACTCCGCGACGATATGACCGAGGTGGAATATGGTGGAAGGGGCACCGCACACGGCTAAGGAACGATCCGTGAGATCAACTTGTGTGTCTTTAAGTGCCCCGCCTGTGATATAAAGGAGGCAGGAGGAGGCGGCTGGCCCAGAAGCGCCAGTGGGGGAGTCCTACTCCCAGGGAGTAGGACTCCCTCTTCCAAGTAGGAGTAGGAGAAGGGAAAGAGGAGGAAGAGGGAAGGAGGGGCGCCGCCCCTTCCCTTGTCCTATTAGGACTAGGAGGGGAAGGAACACGCGACCCCCTCCTGGCTCCTTCCCTCTTCTCCCTCGTGGCCCATGTAGGCCCATTAACCCCCCGGGGGGTTCCGGTAACCTCCCGATACTCCGGTAAAATGTCGTTTTACCCGGAACCATTCCGATGTCCAAACATAGGCTTCCAATATATCAATCTTTATGTCTCGACTATTTCGAGACTCCTCGTCATGTCCGTGATCACATCCGGGACTCCGAACAAACTTCGTACATCAAAACTTATAAACTCATAATAAAAATGTCATCGAAGAGGCCCTCCGCGTTCAACCAGGCGTCGGGTGGGAGGCGCAGACATGGGTGCGCTCCCTCCACTTCTTAGCCCATGGACCATGTGAGGCCCCGGACCCTGAATGATTGATCCATGCGGTGACATGCTGTGGGATAAACCCCGATCAATCCTTGCATGATGGTTCTTGCGCTCGACTCGGTATCCAACCTGTGCGGTGGTGACGGGCAAGCACCACGTAATGCTGATCCTGCCAACCACTTGTCACTGAGCTCAATTATGAGCACCAGTGGCGGAACCCTCGTCATACGGTGACAATCTCTGGGTAGACCGAACTTCAGGAGATACTGTAGGCCCTTCCTATAGTCACTATGTTCGTCGTGACTTGATTACACCAAAACTCCTACGTGACGGTTACGGATCTCATGTCGAAGAAGGTACTTGCTTGAAGCTCTAGCAAGCAACTACGATCTTTGTGCTACCCTGCACCTTGGGGGCCTTTGGGAATTTCCCAGGTGGCCCAGGGCCCTTCCTTCGGGTAAATTCCGGTGAACCAAATTTGAGGGAAATTACACCCTTTATAAATTCTTTTCGGATTCCAAAACTTCGTGTCCGGATTCCCATCCGGGTGAAAAAATTTTAATTGAAAAC
>CM038141.1:8120956-8133473 GCA_021437245.1 Aegilops speltoides | reverse complement strand
TGCAAGGCCTATCTTATAGTTTGTATGGATCTGTATTTTGACGTGTTGAGCGTCTTGCATTTCATTTACTTTTTCTTATTTTGTGTTCATATATGGATTCTGACAGAATTCAGTCGCTGTTGGAACTCTGCTTTCATGACTCCTGCACATGTTTGTAGATATGATTGTAACATATGTTGTTTATATTTTTCTCATTTTTTTGCAGCCTCAATGGAATAACTGATATAGACATGTTGTATATTATTGGGGAGTATATGGCGGGCTGCACTGCCTGGGTGCACGTAGCGAGGTAGGTCGGATGGCATCAGGGTGGTGGTTTCGGATTTTGTTGCTGGTTGGTGCATGTCCTGGTTAGGCATGGTTTTCGAGGATGACTTGCTACGTGCATGCATAATAGCAGGAGTTGATGTGACTACGTACATTTGTATAGGCAGTTCTAATATATTTTTTCCGTTTGCATACGAGGTTGTGATGAGTTTCGTGCGTAGTGGTCGAGAGATCTTTTCTCCTGGCTGTTAGCGGCTGTAGTGTTGTTTTGCATGGTTGTGCCGTGTTGGTTTTCCTTTGTTTAAAGTCCGCTGCCGCGTAGATCGTAGGTTCTCGTGGGTGCTGATATTCTAGATGGTCATGATTACGTGGTTGGATTTATTCACGCCCTTGTATAATGTTCAAGGCTCTAGGCTCAGTAGCAAAAGCAACTTTTAATTTGTTACATGTACCTAAAATAACCATCGATTGCTAAGAAAGTAAAAAAACATTTGCTCCCTAGAACAATAAGTGTGTGTCCACAAAGAAAGAAGAGAAGATTAGGCCAAAGCAAATCATCATAGTAAAAGAAACGATTATATAGAAGTATCAACACAGGGCTGCCATTTTTGTGACATTCATTGATAACATGATGGCCCATGCATTCTAGCTCAGTTAATTTTGATGTTTCTTTAGGTTTAATTCTTTGGGGTCAGAATCATTTTTTTTAATAAACTGAAGCCTCATTGTGATATAATCCCTAGCTGTTTAGGTAATCAAACTGAAGACTTCACTTTAATTCAGCCAGAATAAATAGTTGCCACTTTTCAAAGTGCCGTATTTGGCTATCCTAACTTAATTGCAATATAAGATACTCCAACCAAGTTATCCATCATGTTACATACGTAACTACTTGGGTGCACTTTGAATTAGTTTCTCATATGCAAGAAGGGCAAGCGGGGACAACAGATACATACTTCCGTCCAATAGTGATTTCTGAGGTCTTCTTGAAGAAGAGAAAGCAACACTAATACGTCGAAGTTAAAAGTTAAAAAAACACAAAGCTATGTTTTCCAATGACCGACCAACCTAATTATACATCAACGATTCTCGAACGCTCAAGCAAAGAAATGATATCCAAATTAGCAACCAATCAAACAATCAAAAAACTAACACACGAGTTTTCCTTCTACCACGTATGTAATTTCAACATCAAGTACCTATATAGCACTGTATCATTTCATCACCGGCACACCTGCAGCGGGCGGTCAAACATGGATGCTATGAATTACCGAAGAATTGAAAAGTTTTCATGCAATATCAATATGATTTCCTTTATCTACAATATACCGACTCTTTTCTTTCCAGTCGATAATGCTTTTCTCTATGAAATATTTCAGCATCGATACCAATATGATTTTTTGCATATACCATGAAATGAAAAAAGGGTGAAAAACTCATTATTTTCAAGATTTATATTGTAACTCATTTTTCACCAATTATGTATACTTACTAAACAATATGGTTTAACCTCCTTCTCATATTTGTTGTATGCGGGCATCAGGACTAAACAATATGGGTTTACCCATTCTCATATTTCTTGTATCCATCCATGCATCAATAGAGAAAATATTTTACCCTCTTCTCATATTTGTTGTATGCAGGAATCAAGTTGTGGTGAATTTGGATAACACACTATTAACATACATAATAAGATCTTTAAGGTTGAAAAAACACCACTAGCTATGTTTCTCGGTGTTGTATATTTGTTTTCCCTCTGAATGTTGTAAGATAATGACCAGCCTAAAAGCTCAGTGAAAATATTTTTGCCTGGCTTCTGGCAGAGAAAATATTTTTCAATTGCTATGTCAATGCAAGTTAGTCAACGGCCAGACAACAAAACTGCAATAAAAAAATGGCACTTCCAATTTAATACACAAACAATATCTTTGATGTATAGCTGAAGTCTATATGCTCATAAATTACCAATTCAGTCGTAGGTTCATGCAAACTGTTTGCCCCAAGTATGAACTCTATCATGTTAACTACTGATATGACACTCCCTCGGCTAATGGTGCTAATGGAAGGAAGTTATCATTGTAGCATACCCTTTGTTTTATAGAATGGCATGATGTGAATAACTGAAACTTATTAAAGATGTATCAACGTGTATTTTTCTGTTTAGCAACATTTGTTGTAAATAGTAAACACATTCCATATGGATACACCGTAGCGACGGGCGCGGCGTGCCGCCGCGCGGGATATGCTAGTATATAGTAATCTCAAGCAGCAAGAGAACAACGTTAACACTGAGAGCATATGTTTCCTTCAACGGTTTGCCCACCCCCATTGCCATACTTAATATCTAGCAACCGTTAGTGGAGAGAGGGAGAGAGAACCATTAGTATTGACCTAGTAGCATGCATAGTCGTCTTAAGCAGCACGAGAACTGCATTGAGAGCACATGGTTCCTTCCAGAGTTTGCCCACCCGTTGCCATACTTAAATGGGCAAATAGGGAAGATAGAGAGAGAAAGAGAACCCATCATTAGTCTTGATCTTATCTTCCCATTTATCAAATGGTGAAACTCTAGCAAAGAGGAGAGGGAGTTCACCATTACCAAGCCGGCATACCTCGATCCATGTATTTGGATATTATTAACGCGCTAGCGTCATACCTCGATCAAAACATGTTTGGAAAGTCAAAGTGCCTTTAAAAATCAAAGTGTTCATATGGTTTGTCCACAAACAAGTCATCCTAACTAAGGACAATTTGGCAAAGCGCAGCTGGAGGGGCTCTAAAAGATGTAGTTTTTGTGATAGAGGTGAATCAATCAGGCACCTCTTTCTTGATTGCCCGTTGGCAAAAAATATGTGGAGATCTATCCACATAGCTTTTAATATATCGCACCCTAATTCCATTAACACGTTATTTGGGACGTGGTTAGATGGGATTGACGTAGTAACAACAAGACATATCCGAGTAGGAGTATGTGCTTTACTATGGGCAATCTGGAATTGCAGAAATGATTTGGTTTTTAACAGAACGACAAATGTTCATTTCTTGCAGGTTATCTTCAGGGCCACTACACTCATCCGTATGTGGCCGCTACTCACTCCGACGGAGGCCAGGGAGCATTTGGTTACTGGTTCTATCCGATGGGAGATGGTAGCTCGGGATATCTTCAACCGGTTTGGATGGCGGTCATGTAATAGGATAGGTGTTTAGTTTCCTATCTGTTTTTGCCTGCCGGTTGTGGCTATCCCCTTTTCTTTCATTTCATGCTCCTTGTTGAGCTTTTTTTTTTGTATGAGACTACGAGACCTTTGTTGAACCCTTTGCGTTCTAATAATATGGCTGAGGGAGTCCTGGACTAGGGGGTGTCCGGACAGCCGGACTATCAATATCCGCCGGACTCCCAGACTACGAAGATAGAAGATTGAAGACTCCGGCTCGTGTCCGGAAGGTACTTTCCTTGGCGTGGAAGGCAAGCTTGGCAATACGGATATGTAGATCTCCTACCATTGTAACCGACTCTGTGTAACCCTAGCCTCTCTGGTGTCTATATAAACCGGAGGGCTTTAGTCCGTAGGACACAACATTACATCTCAACAATCATACCATAGGCTAGCTTCTAGGGTTTAGCCTCCTTGATCTCGTGGTAGATCCACTCTTGTACTACCCATATCATCAATATTAATCAAGCAGGACGTAGGGTTTTACCTCCATCGAGAGGGCCGAACACAGGTAAAAACATTGTGTCCCTCGTCTCTTGTTACCATCCGCCTAGACGCACAGTTCGGGACCCCTACCGAGATCCGCCGGTTTTGACACCGACATTGGTGCTTTCATTGAGAGTTCCTCCGTCGTCATCGATAGGTCCGATGGCATCTTCAACCATCAACGCTGTCGGTGAGACTTTTCTCCCGGACAGATCTTCGATTCGGCGGCTTTGCGGTGCGGGCCAATTCTCTTGGCCATCTGGAGCAGATCGAAGCTACGCCCTGGCCGTCGGTCGATTCGAAGCTTAAACTTCACGGCCGATGACGCGGAGACTTGATCTTGACGGACTCGAGCCACAACCAAGCGCCGCCGACCGTGGCGATGGGCATGATCTAGCTCTGCCGCCGGACAGTGCTTTGGTGGCCGCACTCGAATCCGCTCCGGCTACTAGCCCGGAGCCGATTGCCCATGGCGAGGGCGGTGGATAAGCGCCACCACGGGGCTTCAACATCCACGGTGATGGAGCGAATACCGATCTTGTCCCTGCGGAACTCGTGATCCCGAGGCGGACTCCTCGCCGGACTCCGAGCCTCCGCGCCCCGCCAATTAAACCGGATTGGGCGCGGTTATGGAATTCACCGCCGCGGACATCTTTCGGCTTTTCGCCTTTTGGCGATATCCTGAATTCTCTGAAGCATCTCTCGCTATCGGAGAATCTGGCGGACTATGGCGGGGCGGTTGGAGTTCGGACGACGAAGAAATTCAGAGCCCACCCACCACCCACTTTGTAGCCACTGTCGAGGATCTAACCGACATGCTAGATTACGACTCCGATGACATCGACGCTATGGACGATGATGCCGGAGACGAACAGGACCCAGCACCCACGGGGCACGGGAAGGCCACCTCGTCATATGACGTCTACATGGTGGATACCCCAAAAGAAGGGGATGTCGAAAAAGCAGCGGAGGAAGATTCTCTAAAGAAACAGCCCAAACGCCGACGTCAGCGGCACCGCTCTAAATCTCGCCACAACAAGAATGGAGATTCCGGCACATGAAATAACAATACCCCAGAGAGTGCCGAAGACAAACCCCTCCAGCAAGACTCAGCGCAGGAGGATGCAGAAGCAAGCCCTCACGAAAGGGCGGCAGAAGAAAAGGTCGAGGATCACAACTATATACCTCCCTCCGAAGACGAAACAAGCCCCAATGACGACGAACTCGAGGAGCCCGTCGAACAAGAGCTTTGCAAACGCAGGCTCATCGCTACAGCAAGAAGCCTGAAGAAGGAAAAACGGAAGCTCAACACAGCGGAAGACGCGCTCCGAATAAGATGGAGCAAAGTACTCAAAACCGCAGATAAACACGGCAACGGCCACCAATCGAGGAGCTACCCGAAGCGCAAGCTGCTCCCAGAATTCGACGAGGAGGCCATAAAGCCCCCACCGTCCAATGGCCCAGCCAGGTCCATCTACGGACCCAAAAAGAAAGCCTCAATAAGCAAAGGAACACGTCAAGTGTCCAACGATAGCGGCACGATACAAATGCAGGGCGCCGACACCCACTATGCTTCATCGACGAGGTCTTTGGATCATGAATTCCCAGCAGGGTTTAAACCCATAAACATAGAAGCCTACGATGGAACAACAGACCACGGAGTGCGGATAGAAGACTATATATTGCATATACATATGGCGGAGGAGACGATCTCCACGCCATAAAATATCTAACCCTCAAGCTCAAAGGGCCAGCCCGTCATTGGCTCAAAAGCCTCCCAGAAAACACTGTTGGAAGTTGGGAAGAGCTCGAGGAAGTGTTTAGAGCAAATTTTCAAGGGACCTATGTCCGCCTCCGGATCTGAGATGACCTAAGTCACATAACTCAACAGCCCGGAGAGTCAGTAGCGGAAATTCTGGAACAGGTTCCTTACTAAAAGAACCAAATAGTCATTGTCCGGACGCCGAAGCCTTAGCACCTTTTAAGCACAATGTCCGAGACGAATGGCTCGCCAGACACCTCGGTCAAGAGAAACCGAGGACAATGACCGCATTAACAAGCCTCATGACCCGCTTCTGTGCAGGAGAGGATAGACGGCTGGCAAGAAGCAGCACTAGCGACCCAAGTACATCCGAGATAAGAGATGGAAATGGAAAATCACGGCGCAGAAAAGAGCTGCGCCGGAATAAAGAGAAAAGCCCAAAGAGCACGGCAGTCAACGCCGGATTTAAAAGCTCACAGCCAAATAATAAAGCTCAACCCCTCAAGGACGACAGCGATGAACTGTCTAACCTACACAAAATTCTGGGTCGGATATGTCAAATCCACAGTACCCCCGGAAGGCCCGCAAATCACACCCACAGGATTGTTGGGTTTTCAAACAGTCCGCCGACTAAACGCCGAACACAAGGGGCTCGGCGCGTCAGCGAAGAAGATAAACCCGCCAAATAGGTACCGGAAAACAAAAGACTTTCCCACAAGGGGTCAAAGCAGATAAACTCACTTCATGTGAGGACACGGAAAAACAGCGCGACACTTTCTAAAAAGAGCCTCGCACGGTCCAACCCAGCAGACCGTAGAGATTGGATATCAAAACCAATCACCTTCGACCACCTGGACTATTCCAGAAGCATTCGAAACGCGGGACGGACTCCCCTGATATTGAATCCGATAATAGACGGACTACAATTCACAAACGTCCTAATGGACGGAGGCAGAAACTTAAACCTGCTATATTCAAACACAATCCGTCGGATGGGGATAGACCCTACCAAAATTCGACACAGCCGCACTTCCTTCAAAGGAGTGACGCCAGGCCCTTACGCCAAGTGCACAGGCTCGATATTACTCGAAGTCGTGTTCGGATCGCCGAACAATTTTCGACGAGAAAAGTTAATTTTCCATATCGTCCCATTTAAAAGTGCATATCAAGCACTGTTGGGACGAAAGGCTTTTGTCCGCTTCAACGCCATACCACATTACGCGTCTCTTACACTTAAGATGCCCGGTCCGCATGGCGTCATTTCAGTGCGAGGGTCACCTAAAGACCCCGGATTCGGATAGACGAATCCGGACTCAGCAGGCTAGGGGCTCCCTAGCCACGTACCCTTTTCACAGGGGGCTGCGCGCACAACTGATTGCGGTTTCATATAAACCTCACTTTAATTATTTATACTTATTCTTTTTTATATTTTTTGCACGAATTGTTTCTAAAACTAAACGTTCCTCTTTTTCTACAGATGAACAACGTGCTTACCCGTCCAGGATAATGGTGCAACGGAGACACAGGCGCAGACGTGCAGTAGGGACCCGTTGCAAGGATTCTTTTCAGATTAAGACCCTGCGTAGACCTTTTTTATCACTGTCTCTTGTTGTTACTCTCCCTTGGCTTCCTTCTATAGCCAAAACGGAGCCTGGCGCCTTGGCATCGGCCGCGTCAGAAGACCATGCCCATACCTGGACATTAGGGGCTTAGGGCATAATTCTGCCCATTATTATAAAGTCCGAACACCTTCGGGAGTGTTCGGCGTCTCGAGTTAGGCATTATATGCATCAGCTCCGAATCATGTCTTTGGTCAAATGTTGGGTTTGCCCGGCTCCTGTGTTTTGCTGCCTTACGTTCCGTATCATCGGCTAACGCGGCGCCAGGAGAACTCCTGCGATTGTGCCCCGATTAATTTGGCGAGCACCTCGATGAAAGCCAAAACCGATTGTCATGATACTGGCGAGAGCCTGGTCAGCCACTTGATCGACCATTGGAATGTTTAGAATTCCCCGCTTTGACGAAGGACCGTTTCCCGGTCAGGCACATATGCACCCCGAATCTGGAGTTGTGCGGTGTCATCAGGGGCTATATCGTAGCCCCACCCTCGAGCTCCATTGGCTAAGTGAAAGAAATAAAGCATCATAGTCCGGATTGCCTCGTTCGCTACGCTACCACCTCCTTATAACAGGACCGAGGCGCCGGATTAAGTGTGAAAAGCGCTATTTTGCGAACACCCCAGCACCTTGTGCAAGGGGCTGAAGTCAAGATCGCATCTTTCGGGTTATACACAAGTATACATAAGCGGCCGCAGACAGAGAAGTTTTACTACTTGGAAGCACAAGTATAAAAAACATTCATACTATAATCATTGATTTACAAGTCAATGCGTTCAATTGAACGTTACATTCTTTGAACACTGCAACTCTATTATACGAGCGCCACGCATAACTTCCCCGAAATAATGCTCGGCAGGAAGCCGGTTTCCATCCGAACCCTGGGCAACAGCAGCGGTGGCATCCATCTCCGGACACTGCACCTTTACACGGGCCAGAGCTATCCGCACACCCAAGATGTAGGCCGACCATTTCATCTCCTTGATATGCGGTACCGCCCCAAGGAACTGCTGCAGTAGGCCGAAGTAGCTCGTCGCCTTGGACCTCTCTGTCCATACATGGGCCACGATGTCAGTCATAGCCAGCCCGGACAGTCTATTCAGTTCGGCCCATTCGGCCAACCTGTCCGTCAGCGGAAGAGGGCGATCCGGACTGTGGAATTGAGTCAATATAACTCTTCCGCCTCGTGATCCCCGGCTCCGGTGTGCCGCGGCATCAGCCGCACTCGCAGCCAAGTCCATATACGGATCCGCCGAACTCCACGGCCCGCCGAATTGGCGTGATTTGGCATCCATAAACCGGTGCGCGCATAAGAAAGCGGCTTGCCAGCCGCGATTTCTCGGCTTGGCGCAGCTCCTCCTTCATAGCCCGCATTGCGTAGCGGGCATCCTTGGCTTCGGCGGTGGCCTTCTTCAGGTCTTCCCGCTCCGATAAGCGCTCCTTTTCAAGAGCCTCATTGCGGTCGGTAGCATCCTTTAATTTCTTGGCCAATTCGGCTACCTCCGCCCTGCTTAGGCAGTGCGCAGCCTTTTCGGCCTTCAACTCTTCGGCCGCCCTCGCGGCAGCCACATCACTCCTTCGGGCTTGCTCCTAAGCTTGAGCAAGCTCGGCCCGAAGGCTCTCCACAGCAGCAGCACTGTCTGAATAAACAGCATATAACTTATCAGAGGAGGGCTTTGACCCACTCAATAAAGCGGCCGCGGAGAATTTATTTACCTTGCGACTCGTCAAGTCGCTGATTGACAAGTGCGATGTCAGCATCTGCCATGTCCAGTTGTCGACTCAATTCGGCAAACTCACTAGTCCGGCTGGCCCCCGGACTATCCGCCACCTGTATCAGAGCAGCGGTATTCATTGCCTGAGATGTTGAGATTTTGATCCTCGGCACGCTGTCGTTTTCGACGACCTACCGAGTCTCAGGGGCTACTATCTATACAAGGCGCATTTTTTTATATGCAAAACTGTTAAAAGACAAAGGGGTGCATCATTTTCGCATACCTCAAATCCCGCCAGCAAGCTCAGTGCGGCATTACGCAATCCGCTTTCAGCGGACGAAATACTTCCGACCACCATACGCATTAACGCGCGGTGATCTTCTGAAATGGACGCCCTCTCAAGCAAACTCTTCAGTTCTCCCGGCCGGACTCTGGTGGGTGTTGAACTCTTTGGCCCCTCCGGACTCGGGGACGCCCTCCGTGGCGACACCGGGCTCGCTTTGCCTCATCTGGCGGCGCGGCAGACGGAGGCGTATCGCTCTTCATCATCTCCGGAAGAAGATCCCCCGAGGATGAACTCATCTTAGACGGCTGCAGATCCGAACTGCGATATAAATATTTCGTTCACCTACAGAAGCGTAAACGAAGGTACTTCCTTATTAAACTTCCTCTTTCATAGTCACGGCTCGTTGGAGGGCTGGTCCTTGGGCGATGATTGCGTGTCCGGATTCTCTCCGGACACCGGACCCCCCGGTGGGGATTTCTTCTCACGCTTAGGGGCTTTGACCTCCGGATCTTCGGAGGCGGTCCTCTTCTCCTCTCGAAGGAGGGATCCTTGGTTCCCTCCTCTTGATCGCCTCTTTAGACGATGTATTAGCTCCTTTATCTCCCCGTCGCCCCCCCTGTGGGCGCAACCTCCAACATTCGACCAGACGGGCTCCGGTCACGGTCTCTCGGGAGGGGGCGGACACCTTATCAGCCTTGATCGCGCCACCCATTCCTGTAAAGAATAAAAAGGGTCAGGATATGATCTTTTGAAAGGCATACAAATAGAGTGTCCGAGCTCGAGCTACTTACACGAGTATCAGGCGATCGCGGCTTAAGCCTGCGTCCTCGGCGAATCCGGACACGCTACTGCGGTCGAAGAACAGCTTGTGCGTCTCCGTGGGTATCGCGCCCATAAAATGCTGGAGAATACGAGGTCCCTCGGATTGAACTCCCATAGGCGGAGAGGGCGGCGTTTGCGAGGTAGGAGGTGCACGACTAGCATGACTTGCATCACCTTGACCAGGTCGATCTCCCTTGTTTGGAGGTCTCGAATCCGCCTGCGGCGGGCACGTCCTCGGACGGCCCCAGTTGAGCCCTTGGTTGACCCACGACATTAGTTACCGTGGAGGTCCCGAGGCGGAAGGAGGCGGCGGCTTTGCTTGCTCGCCTTGGAGCAGCGATGTAAAACCACTCCTGCTGCCACAATCCCTGTTCCTCTTGGAAGGAACCTTGAGCCACGGGCATCGACCTTCTTGCTTATGGTCGCCCGCCACTCCGCTTACGCCCCGATCATCTTGGCTCCACCTTGAGTGTTTTCAGCCACAGGCGAAGTGGGGATGACGGAGGAAGGCTTCGCAGACAATAATGAATGCGGAGATATGGAGGATGGACTCGAGCCAAATCGTGGAAGTCCAGCCCATAGTAGAAAAGGAGCCCTCTCACAAAGGGATCCGTCTGGAAGCCTAATCCCGACGGAGGTGAGATCGAAACGCAGCGCTCACCGGGCTCGGGGCTGGCACGGCCTGCCCAGGGCAGGCAACCTGTCGAAACCAGAGGCTGTACTTGGCCTCCCGCAACTTCAATATGTCCTCCTCCGTAACGGAGGAGGGCATCCACCGGCCCTGGAGGTCGGAGCCAGACATTGTTTAGGATCCGAAGCGCTCGAATCTGAAGCTCGGGGTGTTGGAACTAGGAGCAGAGGAAAGATTTGATGCGAGATTGAAGAACAAGGACAGGCCTTGGTCCTCTTATAAAGAGGGAAGAAATACCAAGGGCCGTCTCTGTGACCGTTTGAGATTCCCCTTCGATAGAGGAGGCGTGGCGACGGGAACGGTTGGGTTACCCACGCACGTATTGATGAGGATCCCGGAATAAAGGGGAACACGATCTCGCTTCGACGGGGCGTGCCAAAGAAACGCGCCGCTAAGCGTCTTTGAGGCGGAATAATCACTACTAGGGAAAACCCTAGCGAGCGCGTGTTTTGTGCCTACTAGTAGCGCGGGAAGCAGCGCTACTAATAAGCGCTACAGCTATTGCTTAGCGATAACGCGTGCCATCACGGCGCTCTGCTAGTACAAATAGCTGCAGCGCTTGTTCAAGATCTGGCGCTTCTTGCTAAGTTATCTACTTGCAGCGTGTTTCCTCCCATCGCTACTAGTATTTTTTTTTATTATTTTTAGTGTATTTATGCGCCATCATACAAATATTGGTACAATACCAGCTGTTATGAGGTTTACATCATTATGTCCATAACAGTGTATTAAATGAAGGTGGATTAGGTTCAAGTGGAGGCAATATGTGGTACATGTCAAAAGTATACTACTAATCCAAACTTGATCTACTTTGGATTAGTAGTACTTTCGATGTGCACCACATGTTGCCTCCACTTGAATCTAATCCGCCAGCACAAGATATTTAATCATCATCATGGTCATTACCATCAATATTATTTATTTAATCACCACTAACACTAGCTAATAATAAACATCATAGTCATTACCATGAACACTAGCTATTTTATCATCATAGTAATAGTGTAGCACATCATCATCCTGAAACTCATTTCTAGCCAGCTACTCACTCCTGCTGCTCTCTCTTAGGTAAAAGAACATAAAACATGTATAGCTCTCCTCCTTGATCAAGTTGAAGCATGCAGATGAACCTGTCTCCTAATCGTGGAAGGCGTCTCTGGTTGCTGCTCCCTAGTACTTCTCTGCGCTCCCCCAACACATATTTGGTCCAGTCTTGCACTATTAAGCATCAGTCGCTAATCTTGAATGCACTAAAGTAAGCTGTAGGATATCTTGGCCGTAAGTTGATAATACTCATGACACCTTTAGTCTCGATCCCATAAGGCACAACATTCATTGGGAGTCCCTGTTGAAGAACATCGTATGGTAACATACTTAGCAATGAAGTTTAGCTTCAAAAATAATGTATGGAAAAGATGCAATGAGGATAAAGTAAAAATCTTACCATCCTTCCTAAATGGATGTGACCGTAGTTCATTATGAACACTATGGGTCGCACATTTTCAGTACTAAGATTTCTAAATGCACGAAGAAAATTTGTCTTGACAGTATCAAGATCCTCAAGCCATGAAAAATAATGACCTGAGCTCCTCGTAGTTGAGTTCAGCCCGGTGACGATATCGGTCCTGTCTACCAAGCGCTGGACATGTTTGCTTGC